>OY754338.1:125530200-125764206 GCA_963573305.1 Pyrrhosoma nymphula
TTGTTTCATCGAACAATATTGACAAATGTTTAGGTTCATGAATCCGTTTTAGAATTTTTTCTTCACACATTCTATTAATAAATTTTGAGTAGTTTTACTAATAAAGGTAGCACAGGAAGATGCATTTTTTAAGTGTTCCCCAAGTATTTTGTCACCTATATCTACCCTGAACTGCAACAAGGCTTTGAAAATACCTTGGTTTAGAGCAGAGGCCACAGGGTTAATGGGGCCGTTATCCATATGATCCTATAGAGGGATGTTATGACGTCCAAGCAAGATAATGGTTTTAATAATAGGCCTCAGCCTTTCACGATTTTCGGTGACTTGGACATAAGCAGTCCTCCACACAACATTCGTGTGAATGGGCATAGTAGTCTCACTCAGTACGCAAGGAAACGGACTTGAAATAGCAAACATTGCTTTGCCGATCGCATAATACCCCGTGCAGACAACTACTGTTTTCACCAAAGTACCAAACCTACGTCCATTCACACGACACTGTCATAATCTGTGCTGCCCTCCCCGGAAACGCAATTAACAAGTGAAGAGAAAGGGAACAAAAATAAGAATTTCCACATCATAAAAGTACAGGGCTTCGATAGTATAATCAGGGTCAAATTCATTCAGAACGACAGAATTGCAAAAAATTGCGAATTTCGAAAAAATGATAAACTTGGAAAGGTTAAATCTCAGAATCTATTGGGTTTACAGAGACAGTTCTAGTATCATATTGTAGAAAATTTAGTCTACTTTAAAAACGTTTAAAAAACATTTTTTCAAAAACTAGTCCTTTAGGGATTATAATCGCCAAAATTTGAAAAAAAAAACAATTTTTTCGCGGTTTTTTCGATTTTTGACAAAGTTGAGTTCGGCGCTCGAGGTCACAAACTTGGATTATTCATTAGGCCAACATCATAAACAAGTCTGCAAAAAATCAGAACTACCGGATTTGACACATACTACCCCATACTTTCAGGCGATAAAGTTACTGGATTATGTGACGTTTTGAAACTTTTTATATGAATTAAAAATCAAATTACACTCATACTTGCTTATTTATCAAAATAATAGTTCTCCCTTCTCCATTTCGATTGCCTTAATTGTAAATCGTACTTCGTCGTTTCCGATTTCCGCCAGCGAAACGGCGCACACGCAATGTGACAAGAATTGTGTGTGTTTTTTGTCTCGGGGGGGGGGGGGGGGGGGTGGGGGCAATTGCCCCCTTTAACCCCCCCCCCTCTGGATCCACCACTGCACCTGGTGGGCGTAAGACTACTGATCACCAGCCGTAACAAAGTTTCAGAGTGAGGATAATGATATCACGTTCTCTTATCTAAATTACATTGACTTTCTTTGAAGTCTTAATCTTTGTGAGTGTTTCATTACTAAGGCTCCTTTCTTACGCCCACGGTCGAGGTACCAGACGATAGAGCACTACAGAGATCAAGTCCGGAAGGTCACGATCCAAATCCTACTGCTGTGTTCCTATAATCCGCTTGAAAGGACAAAATAAATTGAATTTTTCGCGGGGGATCTGCTAACTTTCCCTTTTTCTTTCCTTCTGAAAGCTAAGTCGTCTTACGTGTCCACTCCTTTGGGTCACCTGACGTTTTGCCCCTTTCTCATTTTGACAAAATATCACAGAGGCGGAAATAGAGGCATGAGCACACACACACAACAAAGCAAATTACTAAGCCTAAACAATAAAACGATGAACTTTTTTTGAAGATTTTCGCAGCTCATGTTTATATTATTCAGGTTTCTGGTTCTGCGATTAAATTATTTTATATTATGCGACAGTTTCGCCGTACTATTCTGCAGGCTTCGTCGGGCTTTTAAGAACAACAATGGTCTTTTTTCAAAAAGTAAAACAATTCCAGCAGTTGATGATTTTGAGAAGTAAAAAACTTAATTTCGAAAAAGTCTCTCAAAATCATCAACTGCTGGAATTGTTTATTTACTTTTTGAAAAAAGACCATTGTTGTTCTTAAAAGCCCGACGAAGCCTGCAGAATAGTACGGCGAAACTGTCGCATAATATAAAATAATTTAATCGCAGAACCAGAAACCTGAATAAAATAAAACGATGAGTCTAAAAATTACACTCGTTAAGTTAGTATAAGATTCTGTTTCTTAATTGATATGCCTATGTTAATTGGAGTGTTATTTACATCAAAGTGAAATGTTTACATTGTAACAGCTCATCATGATAAATACCACATTTAATGTAATGTTATTAATAGTATAGGCTTTGAATCACCATTTATTCCCACGCGAAAAATCCTCCTTCCTAAAGTCGAGGTATTAAAAGATTGAGATTGATTTTAAAGATATGGTTACGAATAGCATAGGAACTTTGACAGTAATTAAACACCACAAAGATGAAGTTTATTTCAATTACAACCGTAGAAGTTCATTTATTGGAACACACGGGCTCCCAAATGAATGCTTTGAAGTTGCTATAAAAGACGCTTTCCACGTTTTTCTTTATTCAGAGGTAGCGATGTATTTTTTGCAGTGTTTTTTAAGTTTTACTTTTCCATGATTAAAATTGGAGTCGGGGCTTGAAGTTTTAGATTAAGGAGATCGATGCGTAAAATTATTTTGTTGTCATTTTAATCATGATCCGCTGCAATTGGGTGGTTAGTTGTCTGAGGGAGAGGTGACCGACAATGGAAGTCACGACCACCGTTAAGGACAAGTGGACGGATGGGCCGAAAACTTGTAAAAACATTCATTTTTTTTCATTCAAGTATTCCACTCCAGCTGATTGTTAGGTTCTTGGACAGTCCCCATTCTGCATCTCAACCTCATAGACATTGTCTCGCTTTCCCTCCTAAGGATGTCCCGCCATTAGATCCTTCTTCTATTCTTTATATCTTCTACCTCCTCTCATTTAGTCCGGAATTCCTATCCTCTTCCTTCCTCTCCCACGTTTCCCCAGTGTTCTCCCCTCTATCACTCTCTTCAACATGCCCTCTCCTCTCAAAATCTCCTCCATCCATCTCTTCTGCCTTCTCCGAACCTCTGCCACAAGCTTTCTCTCCTCTCCGACCATATCCAATACCTCCTCGCTCGTCTTCCTCACCACCCAGCTCACCTTCTCCATCCTTCTCCAAACCCACATCTCAAACGCCTCAAGTCTACGTACATCCTCCCTTCGCAATGACCAAATTTCCGACCCATATAGCGCCACGCTCCATATTAAAGTTTTCACCAGCCTCTTCTTTACGTCTCTTCTCAGATCCCCCCCTCATCAATTCCCTTCTCTTCGAAAATGCTTCTTTAGAAAGCGCAATTATGCATCTGGTAAGAACATAGTTTTTCGGAAAAAAGAGGAAAGGCGAAGAGAAACACTGCATCCACATTAGCGAAACATAAGTTCTCAACGGAAGACTCCAAGAGAGAAACGATTCAACATCCCACTCCACGAACTGAATACTTTACAGGTTGTTCTTTCCATGCAGCAATTTAAGTTCCACTGGGAGTTCCATTGAAAGAATATCCAGTTGAGTTGGGAGGGAAACCCAGGCACTAGGAATGGAAGGCAAAGAGCTCCAGCCATCACACTAATCATCATCTAAAAAACAGTTTATCTCATTGAACCTAAATATTTCAATCTTCCGACACTTTAATTTCCATAAAAATAACAATTGAAATTACTTATGATTTTTCGGTCGTTGTCAATGAAGGATTCTTGACTCACCAACACAACCATTACTCTTTCATGTTACAAATGAAACCCCAGTTGTCAGTTCTTCTTAAATGTAACTAGCCAATATAACTACAAAATATATGGTCTTGTCGTATACAGGGATATCGAGAATCCGAATTGAAGAAGTGAAAGGACTCGCCCTCTTTGCCTTTCATTGTCTTCCGTTCGTCCATCCCATGATGAGATCCTCCCTCCTCCTCTAGATTCTTCTCCTCCAGCCTCAACGTGTACCACTTTCCTTCTCGGTCAACAATCCGACCTGCGTTCTCTCCACCCCCTTTTTATGGCCAATTCCATTTCCTCTCCATCTCGTAGAGTTCACCCCCGTCTCCACTTCAGCGAGAGCGAATGGAAGGGGATAGGCAGTCGGCTGGGTTTGGGACTTCCGTAAGTGGAAAATGTTGTCCTGGGCGAGATATCTCCGTGCTGGCCTATACATACATACAGCTACCCTACAGCAGAGAAGGGTAGTTCGCGAACGAACTATTCATAAGAAACTATTTACTTGAGTGGGGCAAGTGAAGTTGGTTCTATACAATAGTTCACCGGAGGGCGGAAATATGTTTGGTTCGCTCGGGGATTTCTTCCGCGGTAATGGTGGCTTCACTCAACTTAAGAGAATTCGACGAAACTTGCTGGAAGCATTACTTATGTTGTCTTAAATCTGATTTTTTTTTCAGAATTATTTACCACAGATTGCTTAAGATATCTGATTAAGAAGTGGACAAAATATTACATGGATTCTTATGGGAACACAAGGTACGAGTAGCTTAATTCAATCAAAAAGAACCTTTTTCTAGTTAAGAATAAGAAAAACAAAATAATAAACATAAAGTATATCAAATTATTTTCATACATTTTTCTATTGATGATTTAAATTATTTTTTTTTCTTATTCTTAACTAGAAATCGTTCTTTTCAATTAATAAAGTTAGTCACACCTCGCGTTCCCATAAGAACCCATATGTAATTTCATGCCCACTTCCACTTAAAATATCCGAAGAAATCTACGGTAAATAATTCTAAAAAAAATCAGGTAGATTTAAGACAACATAATTAATGCTTCCAGCAAGTTTCACCGAATTCCCTTAATTTGAGTGTAGAGTGAACAACTATTTTTGAAGAAAAAAAGGAAGATTTCTATATTCTTTACCAAATATAAGGGAGATATAGAACATACCAAAATTTCACAAAAAAAAGAAAAAAAGCAATGCATTGTTTGTAAACAAATTAAAAAGAACTTTATTTTGTACTTTAAGATGACCTAATATATTTTGCAACAGATTTTGGTTCAGACAATAGTTTTCCATCACTTTTTGTAAATTCTAAAATTTCAGTGCAAGAATACCAGAAGTTCATGGCAACTTGCAGCTCTGATTTGATCAGCTTTGTACTGCTCCAATTCCTAACATCTGTCCACTTTAAACTATCATAAAATTTGCTAAACACGTAAGGATACAAAGAATCATAAAATTCAAGGAATTTGCTTTCACATGTAGATTTCAAATTTGAACTGAGAACAAACAGTAACTAAAAGTTTGTGAGTAGCACTACCGAAGCGAAATATAAAAAATAATATACGATAATCGATAGAAAAAACTCGATATAGAATCAATTGCGTCTGCTCTCAAACGCTTAAACGAATTTCGACCGCAAATTTAAATTACTGAAACTGAATGATTTTACTGGACGAAAAATTACGGGAGAAATTCACCCAAAGAGACAAAAAATAGGTGACCCGGGATATCGTGAAAAAATAGGGTCAAATAATACGGGAGATATCCCGAGAAATATGGGAGAGTTGGTCATCCTTGTTGAGTGAAACCACCGAACGACCTTAAGTGAGTTCCGTGCAAAGTCTATTGTGCCGGAAATGCTGAATGTTGACTTTGTTAGTAAATACTGGATGTGGAAGAATTAAGCTAATAAGTGAAATTAGTAATTTAGAAAAGACAGTAAGCACCTGGCCGAAGTGATGAGCCAAAAGGATAAGAAAAATTAGACATTTTTGAAGATGAGCTTCGCTTTAAGACTGACCTTGAAAGAGAGTGCTATAAAATAATGGGAACTACAAATTTCTACGCCACAATGCTGTTACCAACAATAAAGTTAACGATTGTGGTGAAACATTATGGAAGCAGAAATATTAAGGTTATATCATTATAAGTCTTTATATTTTTGGTCAATTCAACTCGATAAATTTCCCACAGGTTCGAGATGAACGCAATAAACTAAGTGAATCCCGCTGAAAATATCCAGCGATCATGACATGTCTGGTTGTTTGCTTTTACCCTCTGCTCAGAAAGTATACAACCCTGAGTTTTGAGACTTATTATCCAGAGAATGCATGGATCAATTTTTATGGAACGGATATATAAATTAAGCTTTTTTCAATTCAAGTTACTTAATTACAAGCAAATGTACGCCGATTTATATATTTAGGCAAGGTGTTCGTCATCCTTCATCTTCCATTTAGTAAGAGATGCGGGCTCTTGGAACTTACGTTTCCTTCCTGTTCCCTAGCGGTGTCGCTATTCAATGCAACTTTATTTCTTTCAACTTGAAATTACTTGAGTTGTTGTCTTGAAGTCATGACAAAGCAAATAGTGTTACGCAAATTTCTCTCCAAGCAGTGAGAATAGAAGTAAAGTAGTTCTGTGAAAATAAAGATCACGTTTATAAACAATGTAATAACTATAATAATGTAAAAAATAAAATTTGAGAATAACACGTAAAAAGATTAGATCATTATTGTTAAAAAGTTTTATTTCCATCTAAGTCACAGTATTTGCGTAGTTATAATCAAAAGTTTCCTCCTCTTCTTTAGTAAAACAAACTTTTGATAAAGCTGAAAAAATTTGCTGGTTAACAATCTAGTTGGATTGAAACAAGCTTAACATTGATGTCAGTTCATAATAATCAACCCAGATTTCTCTTGTTAATAATTCTCAAACTCGCTCATACGGTGGAACCCATACGGTGTGCTAATGTTCTTCCGGCTGCTAGAACTTTGTAGGAAATCAATTTATTCTTAGCCCTCCGGTGGGCTCGCCAAATTCACTCCCACGAGTGGGCGCGCCGCGGCAATTTTACCGCAAAAATCAATTGCATTTTAATATTTAAGGGCAAGATAATTTACTAATAAAAAAGGCTGATTAAGTTGTTACAGTTACATCTGTTATTTTTTGACACTGAATGTACATTGATACAAAAGTCACATAATAATAACAATGAAATAAGACAAATATTAGATAAAATGCCCCAGAGCATAACACTCAACATTGAAAAACTGAGAAAAAATAGTCTAAGAAAAATTATAGTGGATATAAAAAAAATAATATTTTAATTCAGGAACGGCAGTGTTCAATAGAAAGAACGGGTTACAATTGGCTAACGTGCGTCAAAAAAAGGCATTCTGGTTCAATACCGGTCGCGAAAAAAATTAATAAAACGTTATACTACGGATGACATCTTAAGATGTCACCCGCCACCTATGAGAGAAACTCATGACATCTTAAGATGTCACCCGCACTGAACGTGTTAATTTTCTTAGTTCATATCTAGGTCCTGTTAATCTACCCATCTCATAAATGTTGTCTCTTGACGACAATGCCTCCTACATACATTATTTTTACATTATAGGCACACAATTTTTGACCTGCAATTTTTATGCCACCTGCAAACATGGCATATTACTGGTTTAGGTGCTACAGGAACCGGTTCCTTGTTCTTATATTTTCCTAAAATTTCTTTTATATATTTAGTCAAACATCAAACTCTCTTCGATATCACACAGATACTGAAGCGTCCAGTGGATAATCGATCCGGATATCGGAAATACTCCCTCCTATCTTAAAAAATGAATGCCTGGAGACACAGGCATTAAATGCAAACGGTACCAAATGGAGAGCTCAGAAACTAACATATGCGGCAATTTGCCGCGGGCGAGCCCACCCTGTTAGAAACGGAACCAGCTTCCACACCCTGAATGTGTTAATCATTTACCGGCCGAATTGGTATTTGTTGGTCTCCATTCTAGCTTTAAAAAACATCGTAATGCATAAGATAATACTTTAATGAGAGCTTGAATGAATAAACCATTAAAATTAGACTGATTCAATTAAAGTGCTAATGATATTTTGAACTGCATATTTCACACATTCCCCTTTCATCTTAATCAAGTAACTCTCCAAGTGTGTGAAACTATATAATAGAGTGATAGCGTACTATCCGAGTTCAAAGCCTTGTTTAGCAAAAAAATTACTTTTTGACAGAATTGCAAGGCAAAATACTAGGGTCGGCACCACTAACAGGCAGAGAGAAGAGGGAAGAATGCTCTCACATCTTCGACGGTTCAATTGTCCCAAGATGTCGATCGCCTACCCAAATTACTGTAACTGTTCTATATATACATAAATGACCTATGCTCTCGAGTTAGCAGTAAAATACGTTTATTTGCCGACGACGCTGTCATCTATCGCGAAATTAGTGATCACTCTGACTTTGAAACTCTATCATCGGATTTAAACAACGTTCATGTGTGGAGCCAAGATTGGGGACTCGAACTTAATCTGAGCAAATGCACGGCGGTACATTTCTTGCGGAGGTCGTCCAGCTATTCCCATGTATGTGCTGTGGATGGTGATAACATAAAGGAGACAGATGAAGTGAAGTATCAAGGAGTTACGATAACTTCGAACCTATCGCGGGGAACACATATAAGAAATATTTGTGGTAGAGCTCTGAAGAAACTAGGATTCGTCAAGCGTATTGTGGGAAGATTTTATTCGGATGAAAAAGTAAAAGGGAGGTGCTATTTCGCACTCGTCCGGCCACACCTTGAATATGCAGCGAGCATATGGGATCCGGTGCAGAAAGACTTAATCCGGGAACATAATAAAATACAAAGGAAAGCTGGAGTAGTATGTAGATGTAGATGTAGATGTACTCTGAGATTGATGACTACGTTATATCTATATTAGGATTAACAGAGAAAGAAAAATGGATGTTCAAAACCCATATTACAATGATTCCTAGCGAGATAGCACACAGGATCATCATTTTAAATAATGAGTGCTCTCGAGCGTAAATCAGGCAACACCGGTCACTCCAGCACGGCCGTGAACACCAACACGCAAATTAGTTCTCTCTCGGGCCCAAAGCACTGATTACAGCTGTCACGACACTCATGAATGCACGAATCGCTTCCCTTCTGGATGGCCCTTTGGGATGACGAGCTTAATCAAGAGCGATGACCGTCAGATCAGATCCTCGCAAAGCCAAAACTCCGTGGCATAATCACAGCGAGGTGAGAACGGACGTCATGATGACTATGCATGGAATAAATGCGCACTTCATTTACGCAAACTAGGAATACGCCATGATTGCAACTGGGGCTACTCAAGTATTAAATTTAACGGAAAAAAATATATTCCACGGCCAACCACTGGCACAAAATATGCTCCAACTTCGGATAGAGCATGGGGAAATTTAAACTGGGTTACCGACTTATCTGACCCATTTAACATTAAAATCCCAGAAATAACCAGTTTATTTGCTGTTAGTTTCTTCCGAGTCGAGCCGTGAGTACCCTAGAAAAGCCTGTGTTTAATTAAGTGGTAATCCTACGGCAGTTCCCATTAAATGATATAATTTAATGAAAAACAAAGCCATAATATAATCTATTTTATCAAAAGAACGACTTCCGATGTGGCTGTCTATTTTTGCCTTTACACGGAATGCATTACAAAATTTATAAATATTTCTCCGTCAATTCAGCACATTTATGAGCGTACAGAATCGCTTTCGCCATTGAATTAGGGCACTTAGAAAATTATTATCACGCTTATATATCAAGATATAATAATAAAATTTTCTAATTGAGGAAATATTTTAATTTTAAAGCAATATCTTCCACACGTATCGAGAAACAATGAGAATATAGAATTCATAATCCAACGAAATGTCTCTTACCACTCCAAGAAGTGGCAATTTAAAATTTAAGATGTATATGCAATTTATGTGTGTTAAACGTTATAAAAATTGCTATTCCAAACAATTTTATTGAAATATATTTAAAATAGTGTGATTTATAATACATGATGATATCATCATTATGTAGTAAAATATATTTTGTTGATATAGGTGTCATTGCCGGACAAGTGGGGTCAAAAATGACCCCATATAGGGTAATAGAATTTTTTTAGTGTTAAAGTAAAAATGAAATGATAATTTCTGTGGTATGAGATAAGTGAGGGTGAAAAATGCAAATACAAGAAAGACAAAAGCAATAGATGCATGTTAACTAACAAAAACGATAAAAAAGGATTGTTTGGGGACAAATATGCCTCACTTGCCCGTTTAAAGGTTAATATTATAGGTTTTAAATTTCATAAAATTCCAGTTTCCACCTGGTCCTTGGTATTTAAAAAAATCATCAAGTAATTAGTTGAAGCTAAAAATGCCTTTTAAAGCATGAAATAGATCACCAAGACGAAATCTCAGTTATATTCACACAAAAGTAAATTGGTCCATTGATTAATGTTTAGCGATAAAACGTCTAAGACGAGACCGTCTGTAAACTCCTCAAAGGAAAGACACTAGTAGGAAATGTCTTCGACACTACCACAGGTGTTAATTGCGTGAAACCTCTACTTTACGGTTTGAGCATGAGTTGAGATGAAAGAGCGACAGCGCTGCCATCTCCGTCATCTTCCATTGCTTGCACACTCGCACTGCAAGACGTCGTCGACTATTCTGTCGCTTTTGAGTTCTATTCGCCATCGACATTTTCTTGAAGGCTCCTTCGATGGCCTTCTTATCCTTCATGGCCTCCATGCATAGCTGTATGCTTTTTAATCCTTTATTCCTTATCTGCAGGTATTTATAGTCTTGATTTGGATGTATTTAGACAATTTCCCTAGAATTAAAAAAAAATTCCATATTTTACTAAATTAATTCCCCAATTATTTAGCCCTTTTGAATTCAGTTAGTTCTGCGGCGATATTCCATAGAATTATCGTTTGCAAACCCACTTTACAAACCCACTTGCAAACTGCCCGCGTCATTCTACGTTGAGTTTAGCTAATTTCAACGCTGTAGGCGTGGCGGAACGTGATTTTATGTCCATTTACGTGGTCATTTAGTTGTGCATGATGACGTCATCAACAATTCCAAGAGGGCCATACAAGGTTCCCCTTCACCATTTGTCACCAGCGCAATTTTAGCTCTAGAATCTCAGACCACAGGATACATACTGACTGGGAAAATATAATTATTTCCTGTACATAAGGGGGGTTATTTTGTAATCTCACTTTAGTGAGATTACGTCATAAAATGTCACTTTTTCGTAGTTCAACTCCGCCACCCAGGCGGCGTGACCATCTTCGGATCTCAAGCGGTGAACTGCCGGTCATGTGCTGGTCTTTTAGACGATTCATCCGCTCTGATCCGTATCTTTCGACTCTTGATCCGTTTCATTATCTCCGCCTGCCATTAGTTCCATCTCACCCGTCATAAAGAACGTGACATGGAGCCACTATCGTTTCCACTTGAAGCTTGAGTTGGAAAATAGACAAGGGCGCGAAATATACAAACGATTTTAAATCGTATTGTTGTAATTTGCTAAACGTGAAGAACTTCAGAGCATTTTCAACTCCAATATATTCGGCACTTGAAGGTATGCTTTGTTTGAAATGCTTATGTTATTATTCGCTTGAATTATCTGTGTATACATTTCGTATCAATATTTCCCAAACAATGTTGCTGATGCCTCTGTTTTCGTGTGCCTATCCGCCAGTGTATGGAGAATGGAATTCAGTTATTTATACCATAATTTAATAATTTTAACAAATATTGCCAAAAATCTACGTTCTTGGTAGATATTTCCCGTGCTTGTGAATCGTACTCTTATTAGATACACTTATTTTTTTTTAATATTGAGTGATCGCTTACATGTCGCTTGTAGTTTTGACTGTATTTAGATTTTCGTGGTGTGTACAGTGTAAGATATCTTACGTAAGATGTTGAGCAATCTGGGTATTCGCTAGTCTCGGCATCTTTTATTTGATGTAAGGTAATTGAAGCTTCGACAATTCACGAACCGTTCGTGAGCCGATCTTAAGAGAGGGAAATGGATCTCCCGCCTTTCCACTAAGAGTCACTAAAAAGGTGAGATTACAAAATAACCCCCCAGCTTCTTAGCAACAGAAATGCGTTCTTTTTCAAGCATCATTTAACCTACTGCTGGATTCTTATTCCTCAAACCCAAATATCTCTACGATAGGGTGAAGAATCGACCACTAATAATTCCTAATGTAATAAGTGAGAGAGATAGATTGAGGCGAACAGTGATGAGAAAAGTGATATTCTCCCTTAGGTTTAATTCATGAACTATTGAACTTCACACACCTTTTTTTCAATCCATAAAGCGGTATTGAATTGTGGAAACAAAGTTTACCGCGAATGAAACATGCATTGAGGAAAAGCGTAAAATTACAGTGTGTTACTTCCAGATTGATTGCAGATGATTATGTGCAGACAAATATGAATTCATCATTTCAGCTTACTTCAAATTATTATTTTTTAATAGCCGCATTCTTTTGGCATCCAAAATAACAAATCATCCTACTTGCTTGAGTCTATGAGTCTAGTTCTACCTTTCGCTGCCCAAGTCTAACGAGTTTAGAGATCGAAGTTTTAGAGTAAAAATCGCTTCATTATAAGTAAATTATTTGCTTATAAAAGCAAGAATTTTATGTTTACTCTTATTCACTGATGTAGTCCTCCTCATCCTATTATTACACTTTGAAAAAATAAGTAATGATTGAATTTATCGGCGTAAAAAGAGTATTTTTCACTTACGAGCTTAGAGATCGAAGTTTTAGATTCCAATTCGCTTCATTATACGTAATGCCTGTTGCTCAAGGTAAAATTTTCCATAAAAGAGTTTTATAAAATTTCTTATTGAAATTTTTATGAATCGTACGTAAAACGTACTTGCTTCCTCACGGTAAAACAATTCATAAAACCGCAATGTCCTGCCATCTATGAGACGCTTTGCGAACAAGTAAAGTGATAAATGCACTCTCTTTTGGATGACTGTTAGGTTAATAACTATATGTATTGTTTTTTTACTTACTTTCTGATCATACTCAACGGTGCTAAGGCTCTATAACGGATTCTTCTAACAACAAGAAGGATACTGCCTCAACGTTCCATGAACTTCCAGCCATGTTTGTTTACGTTTTCCTTGTTTGGTGTCCCATGGATACGAGATAATCATCAACGCGATGAGCGGAACGTCTCATTGGTTGTTGCATTAAACGGTTAAAATGGAAATAGAACCTGTCCTATTCCGCAAAACGTTTTATAAAACAAGGTATTATAAAACGGTTTTATCGTTAGCAAGCTCATTTTTATAAAATTGGTCGATTTTATAAAACGTTTTACCGAAAATGTTTACCGTGAGCAACAGGAATAAGTTATTTGCTTAAAAAAGCAAGAATTTTATGTTTTCTCCTCATCACTAATGTTGTGCTCCTCCTATTTTTATACTTCGTCCTATACCTTCTCATCCGCTCGCAGCTCACCCACTCTTGGATTCCACGCCTGGACCACGAAGGAACGCCACCACCGAATAACACGGCGAGCACGCAAAACACGCGGTGCACGCGATGCACGGATCTCACAGACGAAGGAGACTTCGCTGCGCTCAGGGATTCCTCGCAGAGCGCAAATACAGCGCATCAACATCTGCACACCAACACACAACGCGCCGTAAAGACCGGATGGCAATCACGTTAAAATCTAGCGGAGGCAAAGCTTGCATTGCGGAACGCCTAACATTCAGACGAACAGACTCCGAAACAGACACTTTATAAACACACAGCGCACCAAAGGCAACGATCTCCCGCAAGCACTTGGGCACGTGATGACCTAATTTTCTAATGAGAACACACTGGCTTCCTATTTAAATATCCCGATACAGCATTATAACGTGGAGAGGTCCAAAGAGTACAGCCAGGACAGAGCTCGCACCATTTCAAGCAAAAGAAAAAAAATAGCAAACCACATTACCAAATATACATTTTCAACAAATTTACAAAACCAAAAATGAAGCCAATGCTAACTTTGGGGTTCATTAAAAATTAATTTCTATTCCGGAGGGCACTCAAACTATGAATAATCATGCACTTGTTAAAAGTTCAACTGCAATTCTACGGCAGCGATAACTACTCCATGTTAAATTGCAATCAAAGTCACATTAAAAAACTGTCATATCTCATAATTAAAATAAAACATGAGCACTCAGAAGTCTCGGGTTATATGTGTATTATGTATTTGTATTATGTAGTGTAGCAATGATGTAAACCTGGTACATATATTCTTTTTGTTACTTTTATATTTTGCTCGGTAACTTTTGGTTAGCCCCACACAAGTATTTATCTTTGAGGTAACATAAAGCTACCATCTATTGTTTAAAATGCTTGAAAAACACTGTACTAAAGGGAAGCAATAAATTATTATTCTTATATTCCGAGATATTTGAACATTTATCTATCTATAATCTGTAATACCCAAATGTCAAAAATGTGATTGTTTCTTTTTGTGTGTCTTTTACTCAATCACGCAAAAATGTCAAAACGGACTTCTTTGAAATTTTGCATGCGTGTATTTGAGTGGACTGAGGCGATATATTAAAATTTCCTCGAGACCCTGAAGGGCTCCTCCTTAGTGGGTGCCTAGGTTATACTCCCATGAAAAAAACATCGGAATAAGGGTTTGAGGTTGTTATTTTTGCTGTTTTTTCAAATTACTTGCTCTCATTATGTGGTGTTGAAATTTTCACTATCGGATGGAGGAAAGAACAAAATATTTAATTTTTGCATTCGATTATACTTTTAGTTTATTTTTTCTTAAATATTAGGTTTTCAATTCCAAAGTTATTATTTTTTCTCCCGTTTAAACAATGGCGTAATGGCCTCATGCCTCGTTGAGCAAACTTTCGCGAATGAATATGACTTCAGCTGAAACGTCATGAATGTGGACATCATTGTCTTGAAAGCTCTTGAAATGCTTCGTTGCCATCAAAATCCTCTTCCCTTTGAACGGTTCTAATTTATCTTGAATCTTGAATGGCCTTAAAGTCTATCTACTGGAATGGGGTTGGAATTCAGACTATCAGACCGATGCCTAAGATGGCCGACATGCTTCCGCACGGCGGCAGCACCTCCTGGAGGCCTGCAAGAGGCCATGTCCTAAGTAAGGACTACATCATAGTTTGTCTCCATTTCACCAATCCTAGTCTTGTGGTCATCGTCCACACCGTTCAATACTTTGGTATCCATTTCGAATCTCTAAATAGGAATATGTTATTTGCTACTTTTAAAAAAATACTCTTATTACTTCTCTAACTCGGGATATAAAATATTTTCAGGAGTAGTATCGGCGAGTCTTTACCAAAAATTATGTATGTCTCTAATTTTGGATGTTTTTCTCGACAAACATTGTCTTGGCGTCTACAAGCTTATGATCCGCAATACTTTGTCTGCAGTTCACGATTGGAACTGAAATGTACGTGCCTGACCTTCGTCATTGCCTATCCCCGTTCTAAATTCTGCGACGATTTCTTCTTGGATGCTTCAATTGTGATACTTTAATGAAAACGCAACTATAGCGACATTCGCTTGTGTGTATGCAACGTGTTTTTTAATCAAAAACAGAATGTTAACGCTTTCAGCGCAAAAAAAACTTAATATTCATTTCGAAAACAACTCTTGAGGAAGTACATTGTTGTACTTTTTTGTAGATTTTCGCAGCTCATTCTTTATGGTATTCAGGCTTTCGGTTCTGCGTTGTTAATTATTTAGTATTAAGCAACATTTTTGCCTTGATATACTGCCGGCTTCGTCGGGATTTTAAGAACAACAATGTCTGTTTTAAGAAAATAAATAAACAATTCCAGCATGTGATGATTTTGAGAAGTAAAAGAAACTCAATTTCGAATAAGTCTCTATTCCAGGTATAAGGGAGTTTATAACTATCCTCTCTATTTGATATTATTTGGTCTTTTTTCTATTTCAATCGCCTCCCTTATGAGCCGCGGAAAGTAACTGCTTTCTTTGTGTAGTACTATTGCCGTCTCGATGTCAATGGCGTGACCCTCCTCTAACGTAATGTTGGTTAATACGTTAAATAAGTAATAACGCAGAACCAAAAGCCTGAATACCATACATTGATGTAGTTGAAAGAAAATTGATAACAAGTGGAGTATATAATACGTGTGTACACCTTGCGACTCTGGTTTTCCAAGTACTTTCCGTTGTTTTCGTTGATTTCTTGGAAATTGCAGTAGAAGTCATCCAAGCTTTGTATGGCAGTGTTTAGAGGCCGTTCTAGTCGATTCCAGTATTGGTCGTACTAAAAAATTATAGAATATGGACTTTGGTTGTTGGTATTGGCCGTCAATTATAGAGATGGGATCCCTACGTCACATTTAAACCAAACATCGTGTTATTATTGATTGACCAAGCTAATGCTCACGAGTCGCGGGATGAAATCAGGAAAAATATATTCAGCAACTCAATTTAAAGTCGCTGGGGCATTGCGTTTCCAACTTGGACGAAAGAAATTTTGAATATTTTTTCCCAAATTAAATTTTCAAAGTTGCGCAAGCGACTGGGAATTTTATTCACATCCTTTTTGCTATTTCAAGTGACACTCAGATAGTGAAATGGAGAGAAATTGAGCTCTATGACCTCTTAAAGTGATAAGTTATAAAATGTGTACTAGGGATGGGCAAGTAAAAAAAATATATCGATAAATATCGTATCAATATTTAAAACATGTATCGATAGTTATCAAGCCAAAATAATCGATATTTTGATACATCGATAATTTTGCCAAAACACGTGGTTCCTTAAAGTTTCACCAAAATATATAAAAATGTTGAAGTAAAATTTGGAAAATTATCGACATTTAGAAGTAATTAAAAAGTCTTTTATTTTTACGACCAATTTTAATCAATCAAACCAGTATTTGTCTGATATTGACATCAGAAGAACTCTCTGTTTTACATGATCCCCCGTTAATCTACTCCTGCTGTCTGGTACCACGAAGTTAACTGCAGAAGCCACTCTTTCGGATGGAACAGATGAGGCTTGGCATATTAAGTACTTCAGCGCGATTTCCGAAAGAACCGGTGTGAAGTGTCGGGAGTTCACCCAAAACTTTATTGGATCTGATTTCCTCTCCAGTAGTGGTTGGTCCAGATACTGCTTCAGCTCATTAGGGACAGAGCCAGAGCTAGGAACCTCTTGCGTAGTAGTGCTAAGAGATAATAGGTGTTCATGCCTGGACCAAATTGAACTTCTATCAGCGTTTTCTCGTTCTGTCTGTGCAGATCGTACTTCTGGAGAACGTTGTCCCATTCGCCTATGTTCTAAGCGAATATCATCACTTATTTTCGTTATAGCACTAGACACCGCAGCTGGAGAAACAACTTTACAACGGTGACACGTGCTAAACAAATATATCGAATTTGATACTCGGAAAAAAATCAATATTTGATATATCGACATGAAAAATATCGACGATAATTATCGATAGATTTTAAAAATATATCGAGTTTTTGATATATCGATATTTTTTTCCCAAGCCTAATGTGTACGGCCACTGGAGATTTTTATAACTTGTCGCTCAGATAGTGAAATAGCCGCCGATGTGTTAAGTAAGATAGACTTCATACTGGCTCTTATGGAATAGCACTGTTTATTTTCATTTTTGAATGCACTAACTCCGTTTAAACGAGATATCGATACTTAGTGTTTCTTATTTCATTTGCTTAATCGAATTAATCAATATCCTTGCACTTAAACGTGACAGATTTAAGTATCTAAAACTGCAATTTCACAGATTTTACATTATCCACATGCAGACTCGGCCAAAGTTATTTTAGTCTATACCTAATACTGATTGTTATTTCTTATACCATGCGATAATTTGAGTGATACCCTCTTGAACCAGAATGACCATCTTGACATTGTTGTTAGTGCAACTTGTGCAATTTCAGCCAGAGTTCCTCTCAATGGGTTGGCAATAATAATGAAGGAAATTGTTAATCCGTAAACTTCAAAGTGCTATTTGATGAAGTTAGTGATGAGCGTAAGTCACTTTTACGAGTAAAGTATGAATTAATGATCACCAATACGACATGTGTACAAAAGGATGTCATTTTGGACGGTAAGACATTCTGGGAGTTTATTTTATTTTCCGATTTTTACAATTTCTGTTTCATCTTCACATTCATCAAGAAAACTCTGACAGGCCGCCAATACGACCGGCCGCCTAAGCCTGTAAGCCCACGCTGTCCTCGCCTTGGGAAAGCCTTTTCTACAGGCCATCACATTTTGCCTTAATGACGGACTCAATTCCCCCGAAATCATCCTAAATTTCCCCCATCCTAAATTTGCCCAAATGATTCTCACTAGGAATATGCGATTGATGTTTTTCAAATTTTGCGTGGAGGCCCGTGATTGTAACCGTATCTATATGTATTATATTCCTTATTGCACTATAATTTTCAGCCTTAACTCTCAACTTTTGAATTTAGAGCCTGCTTGATTCTGAACGCGAAAAATTGTCGCGGAGCAGGCTGCGAGGTTACGAGCGTGATGCCGTCATTCGAGTCCGGAAAAATAATTTGATCTCAGTTCATTTTTCGGGAGATAGTTTCGGCTCTCACGAATTGGCGTCCATGAATACGTCCTCTGTGATGTTGCCGGAGCAAACAGAACAAGTGACGACGGCTGCGCGTTCACTATGAGGCATGGAACGACCGATGGAGGCTCTTACAGTACAAGCCCAGCCCTAATGATTCCCACTAGGGATATTTGATTGTTTTTTTTTCATATTTTGCGTGGAGGCTAAAAGCAAAATAAAAAACTGCCTCTTCTATTTCAACAAGAGCCCATTTTTTCGTAGTGGTTCGGGCAGTTTGGGTATTTTTGATTGATTTTCATTTGATACCCATTGAGTAAATTTGGATATTTTTGAAGTGACCTCGCCTGAGTGGAGTTAAAATTCGCTCTTCCAAACATTTTCTGTAGAAAAGAGTTGAAAAAAAATGAAACTTATCTCCCAAGGCAATTCCTATGCATGGCTATGTGAAAGAATGTAACAAAAGACTGGAAACAGAAACTCATGCATGGGTGGAAAATTAAGCAGAGATAAAATTCGATTCAAACGGAGTGATTTAAACCTCACAATAGGTGTATTATTTAATTAATAACGTTTATCATTAAATTCAAAATCGCACATAATGTTTTACGCAGATAATATTTGATATAAAATGCTTAATGCACCATCAATTATACTCGATTTATCGGTAACGTATTTTCTTCATAAAAAACGAAATTAACGCTTGAGAACAAAAAAGGACTTCTAAGCTACGTGGGTTGAAATCATTTGAGAGTTGATTGAATTTAGGATAAGATAATACACACAGAAAAAATCGTCAATTTTGACAAAAAGACTGCTAGAGTAAATAACATTAGATACACAGATAACTCCAAAGTATAACATGAATAATAATATTAACTAACCTCGGTATAAACCAGTATGTGAATGAAAAAAACTAATAACTAACCTCGAGCAAAAATCTGTGCTACTCCAAACTTGCCAAAACGTGCGGAGATTCCTAAGCCAAGAAAATTCGGACACAGGGTGAATTCTCTTCCTGAACTTCCGAGCCTAATCCTAATCCACGTTTAGGATAGGTGAAATTTTTCCAGTTGGTGTAATACTAGCTGAGAAAGTGTGACAAGTCGAAAATAATAATAATATAGTTTATTGTTCACAGATTTACATCCGATATGAACAATTTTCATGAATAACATTAGAGCTCAAAAATACATTTATATTTAGTGTGCAAAGCATCAATTCCTCAATCAATGAATAGAGAATTTTGTTTTCCATTAAATAATTCGTTTCAATTAAAGCTAAATTTTCGCTTTGCAAATGCCAAAGGAGTGAAAATTTAGGAGCATTGATAGGAGGATAAAACCGCCCTAAACCATCCCAAAGCTGAGGTTATTAATTTTTGCCCACTTAGCTAATCCAAAGTAAGACCAGCGGTAACTCGATAATATATTTGTAAAATCTACCAAAGGTCCACCATACCGATCCTACATTGGGTGAGTTCATGAATTCAAATACCACTATCATAAGATATGCACCTTTTTTCTTAGAATTTTAGTAACACAAGTTAGGTAACCACTTACAAAGGAGACGGGTTCAAAGAAAGCGCGTTCATTTCCTAAGGTATTATATTTTGCAAATAGTAACTTTTTCTGGCGTAATTTAGAGGAAAGATTTTGAACACTCATTGATAAGAGATATTGATCTTCAAGTAGAGTTTCTGTTTCTGATTGACATTTGATTTGCACCTTAAACTGAACCCAAACCATTAAAAATGTAGAATAACACATTCAAAATACAATAACAGCAATCTTTCAACGATAACTCATTTTAATTTTGTGCTTGATTCGTTATATATTTTGCGATAGTGGAAAAACAATTCTTGCCTCCCAAAGTTGTCCTCTGTTGACTTTATTATGCGTGACGCGATTTATAAAGTGCTTTTCGTTTCAATCAAACTAAATTACAGGGATGCATTGATTGAATCATGGACAAGACTGCAAATTTCATACTAAAAAACATTCATCATCGAAAAAGTGTAGTTTTTATTCGTGGGCTTTATTTGGTGCTTGTAATACTCTCAGAGAATGCTGAAAAACATTACTCAGCAAATATGCCCAGTTGAACACTTTTGCGGATCTGCAAGCATTTTTTAAATATAAATAAATATAAATTTCTAATTAAAAACTCTTTAACTTCACTTGCGTATTTGGTTTCCCTGGGTGATTTCAATGTTCCCGAGCAAATAAAATCTACGAAACCCAGATGAATACGGAGAATAGAAATTAATTCAAAAATACAGAGATTTCGATTTCGAACCTATGCACTCAACTGCAATGAAGGAATCGCATTTTAATTCCCCTGATGTCATAATAATCTTCAGCCCTCTTGATCAGTCCCCACGCCAAATGCTATACTCAATTTTTAAAAACGTGCGATGCCGGATGTTCCACGGGACGCCAAACCACGGGACCAACCTTTGTTTGTTTTACACTCTCCACATCCCGATTTCCGCTTACATTTCCTTGTGTGCGTGTAACTTGTTAACTAACCCAGAGCGTCTCTCAATACTGACGGAATCCTATTCGATTGGCAAGCAGCAAGAGAGTGGGGCCAAAACACAGGAGAACGAACGAATGCAATGCTTTTCCTGCGTGCGCCGCTGCTGCTGTGTTCCAATCACCATCAAGAGGGGGCCACGATCGTTGCCTTGGGGAACTCCCACTGAGCAAACTCTAGCATCGTCTGGAAATCGTTTGAAAGCGCGCTTTCGTGCATTTCATTCGGACCGACCCCTCCCACCAACGGCTTAACTCGTGCCTCGCGAATTAAATACCTGAAGGAACCAGTAGCCTAGCAACCACTCCCTCCCAAACACTTGCCGTTCTCATCAAAATGTTTGTTTTTTTTTTCAATAACTACTCTGATGGAGAATGCGTTCCAGATGTTAAAGAAACATAAAAAGAGCGTTTTTCGTGTTTTTTCGAATCCGTTGATATGTAAACGAAAATAGCAAAAGGAAAACATGGCAGGACGAATTACAATAAAAAAAGTTGCCGATAGGCTTTCTTTTCTAAGGAAACTAAAACAAACCCACATTTCTGGGTTCGAGTGTTCATTATAGATATGACCTCTTAGCTATTTGTAGTGAAAAATGTCTCCAAAAAAGATAAATATCAGAAATGCACGTCGGAATATCTAGTTGATTTTTAAATAGTAGGTATGTATCAAATAAAACACAATTTCTGATGAGGAACATTAAATGAAGTGTGCTTAGTTAAGACAAGGTAAATAAGTCCTATACTGTCCAGTACTGTAAGTCGGTTAATATTTGTTTTCATGACTGAAACAATCTTATAACAAGCTTACTTTTCTCTCAGAGTTACACTCGTAGCATGTTGTCACCCATTGGAATATTTCCTCTTTCAGTAGCACAAACGGCTTTCATCAAATTGAAGGTTTACATTAGCATCATCTAAATTCTTTCACGTTGCGCTGGTATTTAAAATTATTAGCTTGCGTGAGATCATAATCGCGATCATCCTTTTATGATTAACCATTTTTTTTTAAATGTAACAGTTCACTCCCCTATAGTGACCCTCATACTTGAAATCAGGACATGATGATCACTCCAAACGAGGTACATATAGTGTAATGTATTATGACGACTGCACTTGTCATTGTATCGGCCAAACTGGAGGCGGGGAGGGAGAGGGAGGTAAAGAAACACTGCAGATGTGACCTCGACAAACCAACGGAGGAGCACAGCTAATTCGTGCCAGAGACCACTTTTTATTTGTGGTATTTTACCACTGTAGGATGCATATATGGAGCGCCAGATAACTTCAAGCAACCCGCCTCCATGCCGATCAACAACGGCGATCTTTACAACTTTTCCGCTTGCTTATGGTGAACTCTTTCCCGAACCCCCATAGAGTCAAACTCTTAATCGCTGCCGACGCACAGTGGGCTGAAATCGAAAAAAATACTGGCCGAAACCTCTAAAACGTTCTTCTTTGAGTCCGGAAGTAGAATATTCACATAAACATTCTGAAATAGTTTTTGCATGACATGGTGCATTTCTTTTTTTCCTGTACTTGCACATTAACAATATATATATGGGGTCAAAGTTGAACAAATTTTGCAAAAAACGCCCGCCTTCCATTTTCTCTGTGAATTGCCAAACTTAACCTCTTGCTGTACTTTAATGGATTGAGTTATGGAAAAAAGTGTTATCACATTTTATTATACAGTTATTTTATTTCATTTTATGTTTTTTTTAAGATTTTATTTTAATGTTAACCATAGATACACAACAAAATGGCGGAGCCTATTTTCAGTCAATTTTTTACATATTTGTTGAGAAAAAGTAGTTGGTGCCGCCTGGTTACGCTAAGTAACTCATACCACGCCACTCTACAAAGCTTACAGATTTGGTATCTAAAGAGAAATCTTGCGCATATTTGCGACCCCGAATTGTACATTGTTTTTTCGAGCGTGCGGTCGGTTCCGATTCCGCCCGCCGAGCCGGGGACGTGTTTACGGTGACGCGGCAAGTATGAGGCAGCGATATGGCCACATTCACTTTTGTGATCGTCGACATATATAGAGATTGAAAATAGCCACCATAAAGATGTTTTAATAAACCATGCTAGAAATGTAACTCATAATCATATCGCGGGACACCGCAAGAGTTAAACTGAAAGACTTCTTTCTTTGAATGCATAGGGTCTTCACATATTATGTCCAGCACCTCGCCTACGGAAGGAAATGTGCAACTCTCGTTGACAGACAAACTCTTTCTAAGGCACCACCCTTCTCAACTTCCCAACTTCCTCTCACTACATCAAGGCCTGCGGAAAAGGGTCGTTTTATGACATTGCGGAGCCCGTCGTGCGGTTTGCTGCGGATATTTTAGGGAGCATATTCTCTTTTCTCCAACGAAATGCACGTGCGTATTTAGTTGTATTTCATCTACATCTACATCTACGATGTACCGTGCAAGCCACCACTAGGGTGTGTGGCACGGGGTGATTCCACACCAGGCATGCAGCACTCGTCCCAGTTCAAATTGGAACCTCGCACGCTCCCCCTGGCGCTAGGCGCAGACACCAAAAAGCAGTAAAGGAGAACAGTGCGCAGTCCAACCAGAAACTGGGAGAGTGATACGTAAAAGAACATACAAACATGCAGAGAAATGCTCTAGACACATCAAGTGGTTAATATTACTGTTACTGTTAATTTATGAATACTACGAGATGCTACTTCATGCAGAGAGCAAAATAAAATAATTCCGGACTAATTGACCGGTGTGAATTGCTAGTAATGATGCAGTGTTAATAAGCACAAGTGAATATTCTACTCTACCTATTGAGGGTGGGAGTTTCATGTGATTGATCTATCGCAACTATTATGATCCCTTATTGTGCGTGGGAAAAATTACATTTTGAATCTATCGGTTCTGCAGTCAATTTCCTTTATTTTATTCCTGTGAGGGTTTTTCTGGTGTGATGCGGAACAGTTCTGCTTTTTTGTGTCTGCAGCTATCCTTGAAACCTTTTATCGGTTTTACCCGCGTCTGTATCAGATTCCGATATCTAAATATATCACATCTTTTTTTGGTGGCATTAGTGGTGACATTTCATTTTATTTTCTATATTAGTGGCTTTATAAAGGTATGTGTTTTACATTCATTTGTTTAATTCTTGACTATTAAGGTTTAGGGATATTTTTATTAAATTACGACTAAACTCTTGATGAAATCCCGGAAGGAACTAGTCAGTATTTTTGCCTTTTTCATTTTACATCTCCAGAGTCGAACCAAATATATTGCAATTTTGGGGCGTCAGTATTTTCTTTAAATATCTTTTCTATTTGTTTTCAGGGTCTTTTTAGGGTTTAATAAATGCTTGCCTAAAAATGCCTCCTGTCAAAATTCCATGTTTACAGCAACATGATATTCTATAGAATCTAGTCATCAATCATTACATACAAAAAAAGATGTTCATTGAAAAATATCGCACAGATAACTACTGCGAGACAGAAAGGCTAAGCTGCAAAACTCTTTAAGAAAAATAATGGGATTTATTGTGGATGTTCTGAGGCCGAGATACCATCTTGCCATCAAATGGCAATTGCCGGTCAGGTGTGTTATCCAGTTACACCACCAAGCCAAGGCGAACTTCAGCGGAGATCCGAACAAGTAGTTCTCGTCCCCAGACTACACTGTAGAGCACACGAGACGTGGTCGTGCGCATGATATTATTCCACGGTCGCGGAGAATAAACCCAACATTGTCGCTTTACAACGACTAACTGACAAATTTACAATCATTGCATTTAAACAAATGATGTGGTCCGCAGTCACGCGCAGGGGGAGCGAAGTTATATGCACCGAAGACGGCGAAATTCGACAAGAAAAAAATCATTTGACGTGACGATTTTCGCCATTTGACTTGACGAAATTTGCCATGAAAAAATCATATGTGATAATTTTGTCATGGCGAATTTCGCCGTCTCCGGTTCATATAACTTCGCTCCCCCTGCGCGTGACTGCGGACCACATCATTTGTTTAAATGCAAGGATTGGAAGCTTCCATTCTATTTCTCTCAATGTTTGCTCATCATTTAAGTGCACGAATAAATTAATAAAGAGCTAGCGATGCTAGCCTAGAAGCTTATTACTCACGCGAAAAATCCACAGTCAACACGACTTTTTTTCAATTGGTCAAGGGGATTGTCAGAGAGAAAACGCATTCCGACGGCTACTCTACAAATGCGCTGCGATACCTACTCACGACCACGGTCTGCGTTTCAGTTTCAGCGAGAATCCTAGCGCGCACAATAATCCCGTGCATGCGAAATAAGAAAAAACAAAAGAAGGAATCGCTGCGAACTCAACATTCCACGGCCACGTGCGCGGAATACGCGCCTCTTAATGGCGTGGGTCGACCAATGGAACAATATGACTGCTTCGGCGGAATCGAGGGCGCGCGGGCGACGCTTTTCACTTGTTTTTCTACTTAAATGTGACGATAAAATAGATAGTGATAGAGAGCGACACAAATGCGAAACCCAGTCGCCCAATGGGTTGGTGCGGTCGCCATTGTAACGGAGATGAACGCGTCCCAACAGTTTTCACCATTTCCCGGACGTAGCTCTGCGACATGACGGTGTAAAATCAACTCCAACGTGCATATATAACCAAGAAAATTAGAAGGAAAAATCTTCAAACGACGTTCGATTTTCGGCTTCCATGATGAGGGATTTGTGTAATCGTGGTCGTCTTAATTGAGGCTAACGTCATCTTCTACATCATGGCTACCGTATTCGTAGAGTTGGCAACACGACAATTGATAGCGCAGATGAAAAAAACGATAGGCCTGTGACGAGAGAGACATGATGCACGCCTGCTGTGTCAAAATATTGCCATCAAATGAAGTTTTAAATCCGGAGAATGATTTGTGTACGACTAGATATCCTAAAATCTATCTAAAAGGATGAATAAAGCGAATTTAGATGAAGAGGAGAATCTATTATTGATTCTTTGGAATACTTTGTAACACGAAGCCTAAGCTGCCTAAGTTTGACTTCAACGATGATCCACCAACGGCGCAGTTGCTAATGAATATGTGATATTTGAGGGAAGAGAAGGATACTTAAAAGTATTCAGGTCTCAGAAAGAGAGATAAATAACAGAATCCGTGAAGCTAGTGGCGAGTCTAAACTGACTCAGTTGTCCGTGTGAGTGTGTGGTGTTTTGGGAAAAATAGAAAGCCTCGCGATTCCTGTTTCCTTGACAATAAGTTGACATGTGTTTGCTTCACCTCATTATTGATTTCAAAACTATCATAATATTTAATACAATTTTTCACTGCTATTTTTACCAACCGTATGTAAAACATATAAAAAAACATACATATCGATTGGGTTATTTATGGAAATTTGCCGCTTTAGGAATGCCGTTAGCTAATCGGGAATTAATAGTGTTTTGGGTTGGATTTTCGATATTAATAAAATGTAATTGGCCTTGAATATTGCATAATATGGCAAAGTAAACGTACTATGTAGGTACATTGTTCAGTGGTAAATCATAATACAAAACTTAGTACGTACGTATATCTGACGAATTTCTCGATAATATTCTCTGTGGCTTATGAGTAACGAAGATGCAAATGTTTTTATGCAGCCGATAGGCAAAATGTTAAACCCAAAAAAGTCTACTTATTTCGTGACTCCACTATAAGTTGAAGCGAAATTTCCATTGGTCGAAGAAAGGAAAACATTCTCGACTTATTCTCGAGTGTATATGGGATAGCTTTCACAGCAATAGATCACCCTAAGGGTAAATATTAACTCATGAATTAAACTGGTTATATCAGGCATGACATCGTGAAAATTACGGAGATTCATGTCAAGAAAAACCAACTTTGTAGTTTTAACACAAACATTCTTCCGCTGGCACGACGCGCGTTTCACCACACAGTGGCATACTCACGTGCCGAGGCATGTGCATGTTGGCACACATATTCCACACTGTGGTGAAACGTTCGTCGTGCCAGCGGAAGAATGTTTGTGTTAAAACTACAAAGTTGGTTTTTCTTAACATGGATTAACTCATGAGTTCATTGGGTGTGTTCCATTTTCTACAATAATTAATTCTGGAAATGGCCACTCTTAAAGTACCAATTAGGAAATTACACAAGTCAGCTAGGAAATTTCAGTAGATACCTATTCAAGACAAGTCTGGAATGAGATGAAAACTAAGAGTCGCTAACTGTATAATGCTAGCCAATTTTGATAGAAATAAGCCAACACTAATTTAGGGGATAAAAAGTTTTTTTATAAAAAACGAGAGAGTCGGTTCGTTGGAAGATGAGAAGTCTTCATTCCAGGCTTTCTCCGATTCTCTCCTCTCTTGGCGAAATCACTCGCTCGAAGTTGGGCTAAGAGGAGGATCTCATGTCATCTATGAGGGTGCCTGCAAAGCGCTTACCTATTCCTCTTTATTTACCTTTCTTCGTCAATTGATTACTCAACTACGTTTTCCTCTAATTTTCAACTTCTTCTTTCTATTTTCTATATTCTTCAAGTAGTGGATTCTCGTCTTCTTTTGCTTCCTTAACATTTTCATTATTGGAGATTCCTTTCCATCTATTTGCTTATTTTGTAATTTCCTCAAGTACCTACTTTTATTTTTGTTGTGTGATAACAAGGAGAATCGCTTCCCTATCCGAAATGCTATTCATCTCAATTTAATTCCGTATGTTTAGTTTCCAAATATCGTATTTTAAACAATCGTTTATCCTGTGGGCAAAAGTAAATCATTTTTGGACGTAATGAAGAATGCACTAAATGTAATAGGCTCCTCTAGGTTAAAACGTACGGCTATTTAGATGCGTAAATACATTCATTGACCGTGGAGGATGATCCTGGTAAATACATGTATGTTGCTCACCCAACATCCAAGGAATTTCTGAAGGTGACGGTTTGCAATGATCCGAGTATGATGGGAGCAGTGCAGTGCTTTTATTTACCAACATCGTCCGGAAAACAGATTCATGGGTCTTTCACATCAGCAATTTTAATAGGCAACAGTGGACGGCGTAAAAATTGGGAGAATAATATCCTAACCAGGCGGGTTTGAAACGCGCGACCTGTTGGTTGGAAGGCAGGGAATTTCTCCCTACACCAACGAGGTCAATGCCAATTTCAATACACAATTTCAATCAATTTCAGAAGTTAAAATGAAATAATTAAAAAAAGGCAACAAAATATAACTGAGTGCTTGCGGGCATCAAAAAGCAAAACATTGACCGAAGTTTCAGAATAGCGAAAGAAATACTTTCATATAGAGTTGTGTGCGTGCAGTGATCATGGTTTTTTTTTGGAGTAAAGTCATTGAGAAGAAACGAACATGCAAAGAGACATAGTTTGCGAGTCATATAGTGCAAGTGGAATGATATGTGGAATTCTGAGGACTCGGAACTATTTAAACCTCACAGTTAATCACTAAGTCTGTTACACACACCCAAATTCCGTCTCTCCTCCATTTCCCAACGATCACTATTCTACCGCCTACCTGCATCTTTCAATACCCTAACTAATGGTCACCCCACTACCCTTGACCTTTTCTCCTCACACAACGTCTTTTTCTCCCCCAACTGAAATGCGTAATGCGTGTTACATCTTCGCCTCATTCTTGCCTTGTTTATATTTTGAATTATTCTGTTTTGTTTCTACTACTATTGTTGTTTTTTAATTTATTTTGTTCATTGAACCCAATGTAAAGGCCTTAGTTGCTGTTTTTGGAGTTTTTGATAAATAAATAAATAAAACCTGCTTTCATTTGGTATTTTTGGAGATAGGTGGCAGAGTGGGAGACGGAATTTGGAGTCGCCGCTGCTTCGGGATTGCTGCCATTGCGATTACTCAAGTTTGGAAGCCGAGGAAGATGAAGATAAAATAATGACATGGTTATCTAATGCCTTATCTAAAGACATACCGGAGGTTTTTGTGATAACTATTCGTTTCAAAAGTCATACATGCCTGAAGACGGCAAACTTATTTCAAAGTCGGGGACCATGAAATCCACTACACAGGGTAAACTTCTGTTCCCTGACTGAAAGGCAATGGGGATAAAAACCTTACCTCTCATCTGCGTTTGAGATCAATGCTGCATTCTCTAAGCACGAGAAGAAGAAGAAAGGGAAGTGATCCTTAGGAACCTCTCCCATTTTATTTTTGAAATCCATATTCTACATATTGAGGGTTCTTTAAAATTTACCCCTCATTAAAAGTACATACCTATATTATTTTTGTCTTATAAATATTTCAACGGTCAATGTTCTTTATCTCTTAATGAACGTTTGTTTCAATTTAAAATTTGCAGCTGAAACTAAACTGCTGCGTGTCCTCAGCGGCTCGTTCAGAGGAGCATGCCACTACCTTCCACTAAAGAGACACACAACGAGATCGGCCCACTACTTCTTTGCAGCTGGGGTCTTCATCTTGTACTCTCTGACGTGCCCTACGCATATGAGACGTGCAATTGAATTAACACCCAAATTTTATGTCACTGTCGCAGTATGTCAGCATTCTGTGCTGCCGTTTTCTCCAATACCTAATAGTCTTGAGGATTTGTGTCTTCACTCCCAGGACAAATCAACAAAATTTACGGAATCAACTAATGAAGGATGGGATTCGTATTCGTAAGGGGAAAAAAGTATATAATTAAGAGTTGGGAATGCGCTAATTATCCGAGTGACTGGCTATTCTTAAAGAAATGAAGAATGCTATTTTCACCTAAACTTAACGATGATCCTTAAAGCAGGATAAAAGAAGAATATTTTCGAATGTTTATCCTCAATATCTCGGTCTCTTCGCGCACTCGTTCACTCCATCTCCCCATCTCTTTCTCTCTCCTTCTACTCTTCTCACCGTGTTTTCTTTCAAAAGCTCTGTCAACACGCGGAAATATCTCTCGACAACTGAAAGTGGCCCTAGCTCGCTCGCTAGGGGAAGGCAGGTGGCTCCACGTTTACTTTCTTGTTGACTGTACATGTGTAGCTTGCTACTAAAAGGGGAAAACCCGTTGAGGTGGCAGCACTGAAGTCGGTGGCCCCACTGCGAAATGAGTTGCACGCCGGAGAGCGCAGGGTGATGTTGAATGTGTGCCTTGACAACAAAAAGAGAGATGAGATCTTGCATTGTTGTTCAATGACTACAGAACAGTACCAAAGTTTCAACGAAGTGACGCCTGCCCTCATGCGGTATCGCCTCGTCTAATCGATCCAAGGTGTGAAGCATTTATGTTGCGTGCATAATCAGGTTTATATGTGAGCTTCATTAAGAAGTAAACTTTGTCAAGGCTGAACAAAGATCAAATCCATATCACCCTTAGGACACCGGCTCTCTTCACCGAAAATCACTCGGTTTAATAGATATATCCCTATAACGTTAGTATGTCCACCATAATGAAATTAGAATACAATTCTTAGTTTCATTTTCAAAATCGGAGGAGCAATAAATTAAAATCTCGCAATTTAAATCCATGAACATAAAAATGGCAACGAATAGTCTTGTAGTAGACTGAATTCATACCTCTGCGTTTTAATGCCGGCGGAAGAAACATTCGATGCCAATTTCGTGCTAAATTGTGCGCGAAGTATATTTCTGGTCCTGGTACGTATTCAAACTGTTTTGTATCTACGAGCCTTTGCTGGATGCGTGCTGAACCTTATATATTCGTATACGGCGAGATTTCGTGAAAATATAAATGTAATATAGACCTGAGTCCAGGATTATCAAAGAACTGGATACCTTGCTACGTTTACCGGATTAAAAATGAAATATTTTCAAAATAATGTTTGAATTAACGAGAGAATATAGGTTTAATTATTTTACTACACAGAATTTATTTCATGGATGTTTAATACAGATATGGCTTCCTTCAATTTAATATAATCTGGGTATTTTAGTATATATATTCATTTCCTTATCACATTAGAACACAAAACTCAAGATAAAAAATTAATGAAATCGTACAATTTTTACATGAGTGAGCTATTCACATTTTCCAGATATGTTACAGAACTAGTAATCAAATTATACTTGAGAACTTCCTCTTCCGCGGAGACTGACTTCACGTGTCAACGCACTATGCACGCTGCTAAGGCGCCAATATGTTTGTCGGTGTTAAGGCAACAGCGATGGAGGAGGGAGCGAATAGGGAAGAGGTATTGGAAGAGTGAAAGTGAAATATTTGTTTGACGAAATAAAAGTTTGGCTCACTTTGTGTGTATTAGGTAATCGAATACAGCGGAGATCAGCAAGATTTGTGAAAAGTTGTTACGATAAACTTAGCAGTGTTACCGAATTGTTGAAGGAATTGGGGTCGGAATCTCTAACTAATCGAAGGAAGAAATACAGGTTAAACCTTTTTCACAAGTTCGGAGCAGATAGTTTTTTGCCGGACGTTCAACATATACTGCTAGAGCCAACGTACTACGGTAGAAGCAATCACAGGTATAAAATCAAGGAAATTGACTGCAGAACCGATAGATTTCAAATGTAATTTTTCCCACGCACAATAAGGGATCAACACAGTTGTCATAGATCAATCACATGAAACTCCCACCCTCAATAGGTAGAGTAGAGTTTTCACTTGTGCTTAATAACACAACATCATTACTAACACTTCACACCGGTCAATTTGTCCGGCATTATTTTATTTTGTTCTCTGCATGAAGTAGCATCTCGTAGCATTCATAAATAGTATTATTAATATTAACCACTATATGTGTCTATAGCATTGTTTTGCATGTTTGCATGTTCATTTACGTATCACTCTCCCAGTGTCCGGTTGGACTGCGCACTGTTCTCCTGACTGCTTTTTGGTGTCTGCGCCTAGCGCCAGGGGGAGCGTGCGAGGTTCTGATTTGTTCTGGGACGAGTGCTGCATGCCTGGGTTGGAATCACCCCGTGCCACACACCCTAGTGGTGGCTTGCACGGTACTTCGTAGGTTAACATGTAGGTACCGAGGACGACGCGTCGGTTTGAATGCCGATGCGACGGTGGCAGACTCCAGATCCCTGATATCCAGAGCCAGAGTCCTTCAATGAAGTCCATATCCGTGTTTTAGTGGTCTGCGATGAGCACTTCAAGTGCAGAACTCGGTCCGTCAGAGGGGACGTGAAACCGTGGACCTATGGGTGTATTTCTTTAAAACCAGACCGATGCCATATCGCTGGTGGTTCTCTGAATACTTTCTTCACTCCCAAAGCATCCCATATTACCCATTACATACCACCCACGTGACCTCAATAGCGTAAATGACCTCACACTGCCTCACCGCCTTCCCTCAATAACAAAAACAATCAAACAATTTTCCTGTCGTCATTAATGGTGCATGAGCAGAAGCAATATTTGCCACCACGCTATCGGCAGATATTCATTTGTTAACAGATTGAATTAAATATTCTTGTGATCACTTAATGAGGTTCCGCCGCGACCGTGTGAGTCAAAACAAATACTAAATTCCACATTTTTTTATATTTTGTCCAAAATACCTGGTTTCGCTTATGAAATGCGTTACCTTCAGAAAACCAAAAGTAAAGTATAAAAAATGCAGATTATTTCACGAATGTATTTTAAATGAGCACTTTTTTCCAGCCGACTGCAGCGCCATTTCCTACGAATTACCGCATTTTGACTTCAATTGCGGCAGAAATTCCCTAATAACTAAAAAAAATAAGGAGGTAAGATTTTTATTCAATTTCTCTGGATTATTTCCTTCATATAAATAGTATTCCACGAAAATGACATTTATTTTTTATGGAAAAATACTATTTTCCCCGTGTTTCTCTCATTCCCCCATTGAACAAAATGTAATTTCAAGTTCAATCATATAATAAAATATCGTGGAAAGGTATTATTTGGTTGTTCATATCAGGTAGAGGTAAAGTCTTTTTACAAGTAGACAGAGTATGAATAAAATGACATTTAAGTAAATTTACGGTGGAAACACCTTAACATTACAATAACCACGCGTACGTATTCTTCAGCCCTGATTATTTTCCGTTGCGTCACTCACAAAGCGAAGGACACGCCGCGGTGTTACATCTACATATTATATACGCAGCGTCTCGCCATTTAAATTTTCGGGGGCGCATTCAATTTCTGCACGGGTGGCAGGGTACAGGGTTGGCAGGGAACAGGGGTGGCAGGAAGAGGCCCTTGCCCTTTTCCCGTCGGCCAGCCCCGAAAACCCTCGGAATGACATTAGCATGTGAAATCACAGGCGGCCGCACGCGTCGAAAACAAATGAATGTTCGTGGAGCGAACCCGAATAGCAACCTGGCCCCATTTGAATACGTATACCTACTAAGGGTGACGCAAGTGTGTGTGTGCGCGCGTAAAAAGTGGAAATGATGAATGCAAATGACACAGTGCAGGGGCCAGGGGTGGAAGACGCCAACGCTTTCAAAGGGTTTCGAGGCAACGAATGCGGGGCGCAACAATCAAATTACACCTCGCCGCTAAGCGTCATTGATGTCTATGCGTCGTCCCCTTGGCCACAACAACCGTGTCCGTCCGACGACTGGAATAATGTAAAATGTAATGCTATAGGAATATATAAATCCTTTCCCACAAGATTTTGCAAATCCACGCTCTGTTGTTTTCGGGCGTTTCCTCAGCTACACACAGACATTTTCCGCTCCAAATCTGGTATTTCAGTAGTTCAAGAGCAAAGATAGGTCAAAGGACTTTTAACAGATATCTAGGATTTTTCAAGAATTGGACGAGGAACGCCGTCATTTAAGAATGCGGTCTTGAGAGTTTATAAATCAATACTCCTGAGATATATCCCGCTAATTGATTACTACACTCTTACGAAATATTTTCATCACTGGCATAACACGGAATAAACCTATGACTGAGAATTAATGCCAAAATCTTAAATATAAAGATTCGTCTGTAACAGCGGTTCCAAGTATGTACCATTACTATCAACATTCGGCACAAGGCGAGCGCTACTCTCTCAGTACTTTTCCGAAGTCGACCGTCGCGTATTACTTACACGTTCCATGCCTTCTTCTTCAATTTGACTTCAATGCAACTTGGCTCTTCCGTACTCGCCAAGGGTTCCTCGCATGTCATCCCGTCACGAATCGCTCACGTGACTCCCCCCCCCTCCCACTCCATAAAAACAATTTCCTTACGAAAGAACCCATGAAGTGTTTTCAGGTTGATCTGGTAGGGATTTCTTACACGCGGAAGATGGCGAGAAATTCTAGAATCGTGTAAGGCCCAGCGCAAAAGAGAGACACAAGAATAGACGCCTCGTCTGTGCGTGGAGATGCTACCGTAAAATACATTTTGAAACTGCCAGGGCAAACATCCTCCCTATAGCCAGTGATTGAAGCACAGATCTTGAGCCTACCGAAACCTGTTTTTCCTGTTGTGGTGGCTGAGAAGTTTTGATAATCATTAATTAGTAAATTCTGATTTAAAGAAGAATAAACAAACAAGGTTTTGCATATGCTGATGACATAGCTCTGATAGCAAGAAGTGTGAAGGGTTTTAAAGAAATGCTTGCTATAATTGAAGATATTGGGAAAAGAATGGGCCTCAATGTAAATGAAGATAAGACCAAATACTTGAAAATGTCTTCTTCACAGGACAAACGAGAGCTACAAAACCTAATTATTGGGAATTACGATTTTGAGGGCGTCAGCAAATGTACTCACCTTGGAGTAATAGTAAATAATGAAAATAAGATCTCTGAGAAGATAAATCAAAGGGTAATGCAAGGTAACAAGGCCTATTTTCCAATTTTCCCCCTCCTCAAATCAACTCTTCTGTCCAGGAAAACTAAATTGAAAATGTATAAAACATTGATAAGACCAGTAATTACATATGGAGCTGAGACATGGGTCCTATCCAAACAAGAAAGAAGAAACATTATGAAGATTTGAAAGGAAAATAATAAGGAGAATCTATGGCCCAGAAAAAGAAGGAGAAACGTGTATAATAAGAATGAACTATGAAATAAATGATTTATTGAAAGAGAAGGATATAGTTAGGTTCTCAAAGGCATTGCGACTGTCATGGTTGGACCATGTTGAAAGGATGGAAGAGTATAGAATGCCCGAATTGTTAATAAATAGCAAGATGGAAGGGAGTAGGAGGAGAGGAAGACCGCGCAAAAGATGGAGCTGCAAGATGTTGAAGAGGACGTGAAGACAACGGGGATTGGAAGATGGAGAGAGAAACCAAGAAGGAGAGCCGAAAGGGGGCATATTTAACTAAGGAAGAAGCCCGTACCACACCGGGCTGTAGAGCTGAGGAAGAAGATACAAATTTGCAAAATATGACGAATTATTACTATTGCTTCTTTCCACCTTTAATGTAATCGAATAGTTTTCCATTATAAACTTTGATACCTTGTCCCAAACCCAAACTAAATTTACCTACTATTTAATTAAAATTATTTAATACCGTTTTGGGCCTAAGTTACTGGGTGATGAGAAGATCGGAAGAGTGCCATAAAAATGAAGAGGCTCATGTCTGTCTGGAGAGACAAAGTGACGGCAGAAATAAAAAAAATTATAATTATTTTTGAAAACTGAAATGGGAAGAGTATTGTCGGACTTTGAATATTACACTTCAAAAATCAGTTCCGAATCTTCAGCGAATGTGGAAAAGGGAGGGTGAATGATAAGAAGTTTGATACTGCAAGCTCCAAAAATTGCTGAGAAAGGTATTAGATGAGAAATGGCGAGGTGAGCGGAAGACTATCTAAATAAGGATTTGCTTAGGATAGAACGAGAGTAATAAAAAATTACACAATGAATTAAGAGTGGCCTGAAAGGAAAGACAGAATATGTGTTATGAATCTGATGAAAAGGGTATGAGGAAGAAGGGCATCGAATGACTGGGAATGATTTCCAGACGGAGGTGTGTGGCAGAGGGCCGGCCGTCCACTTATCATCTGGTTTTCAACTTTAACGAAGAGAAAATGGTTAAATAGGAATGGAAACAGAGCAAACTGGGTTCTAAGGTAATTACGTAGAAGCGATATTTATTAGATTTAAAAATGATCAAACAGCTTAAACGTTTAGCCACAAAACTCTGGTTTATACCATTGTGCTGGATACGTCCATAATGTTTGCAGAATTACTCAATCGAAAGTAATGACATTTTGAAAAAAAAAGATTGAATGGATCTACCAAAAGCGAGAAAGAATGATAGAATTGGGATACTTAGTAAATGTTTTAAAGAAGTATGATGGAAGAGGTTTTGAGAGGAGAGGGCATGTTGAAGAGAGTGATAGAGGGGAGAACACTGGGGAAGCGTGGAAGAGGAAGGAAGAGGATAAGAATTATGGACGAAATAAGAGGAGGTAGAAGATATGAAGAATTGAAGAGGGATCTAATAACGGGCCATCCTTAGGAGGGAAAGCGAGACAATTTCTATTAGATTGGGATACAGAATAGGGACTGTCCAAGAACCTACCAATCAGCTGGTAGAATACTTGAATGAAAAATGAATGAAACATTGAAAATTAAGTATTTTTTTCCTCATTGGTGAATGTGTTTATATGAGGGTTTGGTGTGGTTACCTTAGATGGTAGTTTTCCATTATATAGGTACTATTATTTTTCGTATTTACAAACAAATCCGCTCAATGTAATATAACCTACCGTAGCCCAGCGAAACCCATATTTTCCCACGAAGAACTACCAATCTATCCTAGACAACGCAAAACAACCAATCCAACCACCATGCTCCTATAACGCCACCAAATAATCCACAGGGGAGGACTCCTCGGTAGGCTAACTGGTTAAAGCACTTGGCGCGAAATCGAGGGATCCGGGTTCGAATCTCGATCAAGGCGAATGATTTTTCTCCTGTGGAATATCGCACTTATGTGCACTTGCGGGTGACTCCGTAAAGGTTACTACCGTGGCTAGTCTCGGCTTCCTCAAAATTGTGACGTATGAAGCTGAATTCGTTGTCACTGAATTGAACTGGCAAGACTGAGGCGAGACAGGGGTGACAGCAATTAAATAAAAACACGCGGAAAACATTTGAACTGGAATAATATCTCCCGCAATGGAATATATATTGCATTAACGAAAACACTACAAGGAAATCAACATGACCTTAGGTGGATTACCGGGATACAATGGATACGTTCTTGACTGAGATGTGAGCTGCCAAGGAGCTCGTTTCGGCGGTCAGATATTGAGAGAGAGAGAGTGTCCAGTAGCGGCGAGCAGTGACGACTTCCTTTGGGGATTGGAGGCAGGGTCCTTGTACTTGACGAGTCGTCCGGACGTGCACCCTGGAGGGGAGGGGGGAAATCCCTGAGACAGGAGAGGGGGAAGAGAGGGGAAGACTGCCGGGGATTCATTTGCCACTGGCGATTGGCCGAAACTAACACTTTATATCTTAGTTTCACGATTTACACTCCTTTTTAAGGTGATTTGAGCGAGATAGTTCCCTAGTTAAAAAAGAAACCAAATTATAATTTTTTTTTTGACTTCAGCGTCTGTAAGAAGAGTGAAATACATATTGTAATATTATTGGTCCAAATATACAATTATATATTATTAAAATTGTCAGTAATTAAATAAATAAAGCTGCATAAGTCTCTAACTTGACTCATTTTTTCCCACCGTACGGCTGAAAACCCTTCAAAACAGCAGGTTTTTTTGCGATTCAGTAAATAATACTGTGGTGACTGATAGATTATTTTTTATTAATAGTTAAGAAAACATGCAATCTACTCACCGTTAGTTTTTTGACGAAATCTAGGTGCTATAAGTTCCTAATTTTTTTAATATTCTCCCTCTGGAACGCACAGCCATAATCTATCCCATGTAAAACATCTTACATTTTTAGACAAATTGCTTGGAAAGTAGTTTGGCAAGGGATTGATATTTTGATATAATTGGAAAGATGAGAGTTTTTTCTTTAAAATGAGGCCAAATACATCAAATTCTAAGTGAAGTGATTTTTCGCTCAAACTACCTTAACAGACCACTGCTATCGTTTGCACTATGAAAACGGCGTCTTCTGACTAACCGCCGTCAAGCGAATCGTAAGTTCAATGCGCCCCCCCTCCCCGTTTGTGAGTATCAACCGTGTCCGTGGCCCGGTGTGCCCGAGGCCAGAAGTGTGGAGTGGCAAAAATGCCGAAATTTGGTCACACGCTGAAGCATGCCGTTTGGCGAAATGTTGTAGGCTATCACTAGAACACCGATCACTGCTCGGAATCCAGAATTGAACTGAAGCAAACCTATTCCTCGCCTATTAAGTAAAAAACCCCAATGCTCAACAACGAAATCAACAAGAAAACTGAATCAGTCACACGTCTTAGCATTAATAATGATATTTAGTTAATTATCAATCAATAAATTGTCTTGGATGGATTGATATACGGTCGAAAAAAGGCAATATTGGAGACATATCATTCTATCTGGTGACAAAAATTTGAAAAAGTGTTTGAAAAAGATTTGACATATTATATCGAACATACATATAATTTTGACATATAATATGGAACATGCTAAACAATCAAGGGCTTCGTGTGGCCCCACCCCAGCACCCATGTTTCACTCCATAGTTGCGTATCTTTTCTGGATGAAGAGGGTAAACTAATACGTACTAACTAGTTGAGTAGTCAGTGCTCGCCCCTCTCCTGGATTTTTGGAGAACTGCGAAAAAATTGTTTGAAACAGCTAAAAGTTTCAACGCAGAAATTAATCATATTTAAAAGGTAATCTCTCCAGGTACAAACATTGTAAAAGAAATATTTAAGGTAATTAGATAAAAATAACAGTTTCAATAGCATATCTGTATAAATACGGTTTCTGTGACGTTAAAACTAACACCGCTAGAGCAAAACTTATGTATGTACTATCATTTTCACTGAAATGTAGACACCCAAACTGATTGTACTGATTTGATAAAATGTCGGAAAAAACATAAGAGGGTCGGAAAAAACATAAGAGGGTTGGCACACGAGGCTAGGCTACGGCCTTTGCCTTAACGTCACCGAGAGCCGACGAGGACGGACGTGGATGCGACCGGGCTAGCAGAATTAGAGTCAAATAAACTCCGAGAGCATAAGCCCTAGCGAAAGGAATGCACTGAGGAAACTCACGTCCATACACACGTTGGGGCGATCGGAGTATTTTCTTTCGGGCTCCGTCGCGGGGTTTTTCCTCTCCCTAGTACCAGGTTTAGGCTCACCGTGAGTGTCTCGGAGGGAAGCGGCTCCGTAGCCAAGATGGTTAATTCCATTCGCCGAAGTTGGTGTGCGGTTTTGGCAGGGTTCGAATCCGTAGTCAGGCCAATTTTTTAATCTTTTAGATTAAAAAGATGCATTCTTCATATCAACACAATTTTTAAAGTTGACAAAAGAAAGAGTTAATGCGGTTTTTTATTTACTGCTTAATTTATAAAAATAATGACTTTCTACGTTACCACATTTATTTCTTAACAGATTTAATTCACTGAGAGGGAAAAAGCATTGGAAGTGGCAGTGGTTGCATCTTTGTGTCCTTGCAGTGAAATACCTACTCATTGTATCTACAATCCTCTATAAATAACCAAATGCATTCGTAGTTTCGATCATTTTGATAAACCCTAGAGTTTGAAAAAGGTTTGTAATTCAATTGATATTTTTCATCTTCAAACTTCCAGTACTTTTTCATGTAAAAATGTGGGAAGTGAGGTGTTTTAAAGAACAAATGCTTTCCTTTCAGTGGGTGTGCGCAGAGCCAAATTAACAATAAGGCAAAAGTAGGCAGTTGCCTATGGGCCCCTTGTTATGAGAATTGTTTTCCCCTTTCTTCTCTTGCGACTTGTTTATTTACGTGGGTCCCGTTGCTTGCACTGCCTACAGGCCCCCAAGTGCGTTAATCTGTCACTTGGTGTGCGAACCATAGTAAGCTATAAGGACCAGGTGGAAATAAATACGCATATCAGCTCTTTTACCCCAAATTATCCTACGATGTTTAATAGTTATATCTGTTTGACCGAAATCAACGTCACCGATATCTGCATCCTTTTTATCAGGCTTAGGTGTAGTTTTGGCATGATGTATTTCTTTCGGGGTAGAAAGGGTATTTAAAAAGTAAAACTATTCAAATTTCTTTCAGTTTTTTAATATTTAGTGGCGTCACCACCTGATTCTACAACTTGCTTCAGACGGCGAGGCATAGATGCGACAGCCTTCTCGCATATTTGAGGCCGTTGACGAAATGAGTGCCACGACTCATGGACATGCGCCTATATTGCCTCCACTGTTGTAACGCCCCTTGGTTGCCATTCATTTGCCATCAATCCCCACAAGTTCTCAATGGGGTTTAGGTCGGGTGAATGAGCCGGCCATGGTGTAACCACTATCTCCTCGTTTTTCTGAAAAAAATCATCTACAATAGCTGCTGTGTGCACGGGGCAGTTATCATGGATGAAATTTATCTCTCCTTCTGGTACAATCTCTCTGGCGTAGGTCTTTAAATATTGTTCTAATATGCCGACATACTCTCGTGCGTTCATCCTTGGAGACGTTCTAACAAGAGGTCCTGGGCCGGCAGCAGTCGTACACCCCCAAAAGCTTAGGGATATGCGTCCAGAACCACGATTCCTCAGGATGTTTCGAGATTCATACCTAATAAGAGAGAACAAATTACATATACATAATGAATTAGGAAAAATAACTATTTAATTTGACTGAGATTGAATACATATTTAATATTAGCTCTTATTAACATTGTTGATTAAAATTTAAGCGCCATTCCTTTTTAAATATCGTAATAGAAAAAACATCCCTACATAATTTATTTCAAATAACATCATTGAAATCAGTGTCTACGGCACTATGTCTTATTATCTTTGCAGTTACCGAACGTTATAAATTGGCTATGAAGCTTTAAATATTTTTTACCTTAGAATTAACTAAAATTAATCGTTTCTGGCGTAACTTTTTGGAACTGATTCATATAAAATAATAGTGAATAACTTTATGATTCCATATCAAGTGATTTATTTACAATATAGGTTTCGCTGTAGTACCGCATCAACAGGTGATTATTGAATCACCTTAGATCAATTCGAGTATCACCTAATGGTGTTGTCCTGTAGCGAAACCTAAGCCGTAAATACATCATTTTATGTGGATTCACCAAGTTATTCACTATTATTTAACTTAGCATTTACAATGTATTTTACTAGTGATAATTTATTATTTCTCTCATTCGAGAGAAAAATCAATAGAGATAAAATTCGGGTTCTGATTCAATACATTCAGTATATAATATATGAACCTACAGGTTACTTACCGCGCATTACGTGGACGCCACAAGTGCATCCTGCCGTTGCAGTCACTCCTAAACGTCTTCTCGTCCGCAAAAATGGTAAGGTCCCAAAATGCTTGCGGGCTGTTGACGAACTTTTCCGCGAACCGCAGTCTTGCCAGTTTGTGTTGCTCGGATAACAGTGGCTTCTGGGCTGGCTGATGGCATTTTAAGCCCGCCTCATGGAGGCGCCGTCGAACGGTAGAATAACTACATTCTAGGTTAAAATGTTGCCGAATTCCCTCAGCCCCTTTGCTCGTTAAAGGGTTTTCCCGGGCGTAGTGAGCAATGTCGTTGTCTACCGCTGCTGTTGTGCAGCGTGACTTCCCCGGTCTAGGCCTACTGTTCAAGGCGGCGTCGCCGTATGCATAGCGGCGAGCCCACCTCCGAACAGTAATCCGATTTACACTCATCCTTCGCGCCACCTCTGAGATTGATATTCCAGAGAATACCATCCCAGCGATAACGCCTCTCTCAGCAACAGAGAACTCAGAAGACGGAGCACGTTCCATCACGACGGTGTAACACCAACTGTCTCCTAAGTTTGAAGCACATATTCATGGATATACTCATCGCATTGCCAAAAGTCTATTTAATGGGTCAAAATATAAAATGGTCAAATGAAATTTAGATTCACTTTCCATAAGAATCAAAACATCAGGTTTATTCCTGTAAATTTGTAATTATTAAAAATGTTGAAAATATTGGTGACGCTGATTTCGTCAAACATATATAACTATTAAAAATCGTAGGATAATTTGGGGTAAAAGAGCTGATATGCGTATTTATTTCCACCTGTTCCTTATAACTTACTATGGTTCGCACACCAAGTGACAGATTAACGCACTTGGGGGCCTGTAGGCAGTACAAGCAACAACTCTTCAAAGCAAAAGCAAAAAACAAGCAACCACGTAAATAAACAAGTCGCAAGAGAAGAAAGGGGAAAACAATTCTCATAACAAGGGGCCCATAGGCAACTGCCTACTTTTGCCTTATTGTTAATCTGGCTCTGCGCACACCCACTGAAAGGAAAGCATTTGTTCTTTAAAACACCTCACTTCCCACATTTTTACGTGAAAAAGTACTTGAAGTTTGAAGATGAAAAATATCAATTGAATTACAAACCTTTTTCAAACTCTAGGGTTTATCAAAATGATCGAAACTACGAATGCATTTGGTTATTTATAGAGGATTGTAGATACAATGAGTAGGTATTTCACTGCAAGGACACAAAGATGCAACCACTGCCACTTCCAATGCTTTTTCCTTCTCAGTGAATTAAATCTGTTGAGAAATAAATGTGGTAACGTAGAAAGTCATTATTTTTATAAATTAAGCAGTAAATAAAAAACCGCATTAACTCTTTCTTTTGTCAACTATATAAATTGTGTTGATATGAAAAATGCATCTTTTTAATCTAAAAGATTAAAAAATTGGCCTGACTGCGGAATCGAACCCTGCTAAAAACGCACACCAACTTCGGCGAATGGAATTAACCATCTCGGCTACGGAGCCGCTTCCCTCCGAGACACTCACGGTGATCCTAAACCTGAATCTAGAGAGAGGAAAAACCCCGCGACGGAGCCCGAAAGAAATTACTCCGATCGCCCCAACGTGTGCGTGGACGTGAGTTTCCTCAGTGCATTCCTTTCGCTAGGGCTTATGCTCTCGGAGTTTATTTGACTCTAATTCTGCTAGCCCGGTCGCATCCACGTCCGTCCTCGTCGGCTCTCGGTGACGTTAAGGCAAAGGCCGCAGCTAGCCTCGTGTGCCAACCCTCTTATGTTTTTCCCACCCGGCCCCATTTTATCAAATCAGTACAATCAGTTTGGGTGTCTACATTTCAGTGAAAACGATAGTACTTACGTACCTTAAGCATACTTTTTCCGAAACTTAACTTCCACCATCACTGATTTTTTCCGCGCATCTTTTAGACCGCGGAGCGCGTAATACCAATTTGAAAAGTCGGTCCACATGGTGATTGTGGCCTTCTCCATATTTTTCCGAAAATGAATTTCCGATAGTGCTTACGTGTACCATGTCTCCTTGGAGCCAATTTGGCGTGTATTGGCCACTTGGGCCACTTTACTCAATTGTGCCAGCCAAGAGAGCCGCCTCACATGACCCCCAACCACTAAATGCTCACTATACTACTTCCCTCCCACTCCCTAAACAATTTTCAAACGTTGAACTGTGAGTGTGTTTGACATTTCTAACGCTGGAATGATTGCGAGGAATTTCCTGTAGGTCATTGTGATTCATACGGAATGGTAACCAACAAGATAGTGTAGATTTCGAGAAATCAGTGACCAAAAGGAAAACGATATGCTGGACGACCGAAAAAGAAATGTAAAGAACGCTAGAGGTAATTAATTGGTAAAGAACAGACAAAGCCAACGAAAAGAAGGTGGAGGAGCACAGCCTATTTGTTTATAAAAACTGTTAACAATGAATCATCTTAGCCATAAAACCAGGTAAATTGATATACATACTTTCAGTGGAGATGTAATGTATAATCAAATATTTGATCAAAATTGTTTCGCCAAAAATACGCACCGAAGAGCACGGAATGCCTAGCTCGATGTTATTTTCAATTGATGAATCAAATTGCCAGTATAACGAAATCAACCATGTTATAAGCCATGAATGCTTGCTTTTTTCCCTGTCATGGAATTCACTTGTCCCAAGCATGGAATTCAGTGCCCGGTAGACAAACAAAGGGCAATTGTGATGGTGATTTTGAGTTTTAACTTCTTACATTCTAGTGTGCTTGAAATATTTTTTGCATCCTGCAACTAACAGTATATTGGAGATTGAAAAGAAAAAACTTTGTTTAGTTCCACATAAATAATTTTAATACGACCTAGGTTTCGTCGCTGGGCGACATCATCAGGTGATGATGTCGCCCAGCGACGAAACCTAGCTCGTATTAAAATTATTTATGTGGAACTAAACAAAGTTTTTTCTTTTCAATCATGAAGGAGTTCCATAAAGTTACGCCTCAAATCATTAGTATATTGGAGGAATACGTATCAGACAGGTCGTTCAAGCGCACTTAGGAACAGTAGGGAAAAACTCAGATACATTGCTTATAGATGGAGGATAATAATAATTTTTACACTTCTAGAGAAAGAAGGTTAAATGGTGATACTACAGCGCTTCCAATGTTTCTGTTCACAAAATCCTGGTAGCTTTGCAAGGCAAAGAGACAGTGACCCCACCTCTTCGTCGGTCTAACTATAAACATCACCACACTACTCATAAACAACGCTACACAGCAACTTGCCAGTTGACGTAAGGGTCAAAGGTCGCTAGCAATTAAAAATGACGTAGATGAAGTTTATGAGTGGGTTAGAGAAGAGATGGATAACGAGACACTTTTAGAGGTGTTGCTCTGTAAGCACTTGGACCCCCAATAGCCCATTGTGTGTGATGATAAATAGAATGTCCGTGACGGTAATACGCAGAGGGGCATATTGTGACCTTATTTATTAAAACATTTTCATCGGTGAGGTTTGTTTCATAAATATTAAAAATTAAGATTTTATTCCAATCCATAATATAACCGTTGTGCCTGCACTGCTCTTACATGAGTCGTGACGGGGGTTTAGCCTTTCTCATCACTGTGGGGAAAGATGGGAGGCATTTATAGAATAAGTCTCCGCAGTTCCGCAGAATAAACCATTGTAACTCTTTTATAACAATCTCCCCCAAAAGTTCTATTTAATCAAACAGGAAGATTATACCGATGAACAAGATCAATTGGTTCATTTCAGCGGTCAAAAGTCAGAGAATATTTAGCAGTTATTTTGACGCATGATAATCGTATATAGATTATGCTTTATCTCTCTTGGGGTTAAAAAGTAAATTATTCGAGATATTGAATATAGACTAAATTATGAATAAGTGAATCAGGTTACAAGCAGATTGAATATGAAACGGAAAAAAAGCGTACAATTTGCAAGTGGTTATCCTACCTAATAGTTTTACACAATCAACTCCACGCCCAATGCAATGTACACGCAAAGGAATCTTACAATGCGTAGTAGTTCTACACAAATGACTCCCTACGTACATTCCTCCTTTTCAGTAAACAATTTTCAGTATTGGTTAAAAAAAAAACACATCCATCGCAGAAATAAATTTTAATCAAAAATCTTTTTGCTAAAAAAGTTGATCCTTTAAGGACGTTGGGTGGTTCCACTCTTATCTTAAAGGGAATTCGACGAAACTTGCTGGAAGCATTATTAAGTTTTCCTAAAGCTACCTGAATTTTTTCAAAATTATTTACCGCAGATTTCTTAGGATATTTTTGATGAGGAAGTGGGCATGAAATTACATGGGTTCTTATGGGAACGCGAGGTGCGACTAGCTTTATTCATCGAAAAGAACGTTTTCTAGTTTAGAATAAGAAAAACAAAAATAATTTAAATCATCAACAGAATATTGTATGAGAATCATTTGATTTTCTTTGATTTTTATTATTTTTGTTTTTCTTATTCATAACTAGAAAAATGTTCTTTTTGAATTGAATTAAGCTACTCCTACCTTGTGTTCTCATAAGAACCCATGGAATATTTTGTCCACTTCTCGATCAAATATCTTAAGTTATCTGCGGTGAATAATTCTGAAAAAAATCAGGTAGATTAAATACAACATAAGTACTGCTTTCAGCAAGTTTCGTCGAATTCTCTTAAGTTGAGTGAAACCAAGGAACCTCCTTAAGTAAAAATCAAATGCTGGATTGAGAACCGTTAAATAAATCGATTATAATTGCAATCATTTAGAAGTGACGAGCACTTAAGAGATTTTTAAAAATTTAGAGGAAAATTAATCACTTAAAATATTACGGAAGGAATCTTTCATTTAACTGACCGTCTCACTAAAAAAACAAGAATATGCTCTTCAGTAAAGAGTACGATATTTACATTTACCGAAACTGAATCATGCATTACAACGCCCTACCGAATACAAAAACGTCGCCCTATTACATAAATTATGATTTTAAAATGAGTTATTGGTGGGAGCTCGTTTAATTGTTAAAATCAAAATATAAAAATTAAGTTTTGTGGCTAATTTAATATCGGAGGGATAAAGAGAATTATTATTATTAGCGTATTCTCCCAATAATGGAAGACGTTAAGCAAACAACTCAATCAAGATTTCTTTGGGTTCTTCTTGTTGCTCCAGTAGGCTTTCATTCTTTCCGAGTGGGCTTGTTTTCCTTCTTCCGACCACTTCGGTCTATATATGGTTTCTCCTTTGGTTGCTCTGTTTTAACTCCCCGTTTGTTTACTTTGTGTGTGAAGGTGTCTCTTTCTCAAATGTCTGTTGCACATATGTTTTTGAGATCCTTTCCAAGTTCTTCTAGCCAGGGTGTTGAATTCTTGAGGTTACATAATCTAGAATCTTTTTTGTCAATCGATTTTCTGGTAGTCTACTGAGATGACCAAAGAATCTCAATCGTCTTTTATTAATGTCACATTCAATGTTTGAAATTTTTTCTGTTGATTTGAACAGAATGTTGTTTATAGAGAATTATTATTTTCAATTTCACATTTTTATTTTCACTGTTTTCCAAGACGAGATGTGTTTACATAAATTTTTAACTTACCACGTGTTGGGAAATACATCTGGTTCCGAAAGGAGTACCGAAAATCTTCTCGAAACATTGCTCATCACATTTCGCAGCTAGAGAACCGATAACTTGAACACATTTTAAATCCATTATCGCGTGGATTCCTCGGGAGACGTGGGAAGAACATACCATCCATCACGAAAGCAACGCATAAAGGTTTTCCGCAGTCGTGTACCTGCCTCTAGAGAATCCCTCAAGGGAAACCTCGATGCCCTATAGTGCGAGGGGCAAGAGAAATCCAATTCAACTGCTGTGGAGAGCCATGTTTCCGTGAATTCTGTTTTTTTTTCTGTGAAGCAATTCTTAACGTGAATGAAAAGCCGGCGCCGCACTCTTGGGGCTTTGCTCTTACATTATTCAACGCTCCCTCAGCTACCGCCCGCCAATCACTCTCCACCCTTCCCATGATGCTTCGCGGAATTTGAGAGCCAACTCGCCTGTCGATCATCTGCCAGGAGCAAGGATCCGCCGGGCCGCCCGCGACCCTAGGGTCTCTCGTTCGGTGCACAGCCCAAGGAGGGAAATGGCAATGGATAGGCACCGAGACGAAGCCGACTCTTATGGTTATTACACAGTGAACCGGTCAACGAACTTGGCTGTCCACGGATCAGACCAATGGAAAAGCGTGTGGACGAGAAGAACTGTATTTAGGAAAACAGATTGGGGGCACATTTTTATAAGGAAAGTGATACACCAAAGAGGATGGAATACCCAACTTTGTGAAATTCACCTTTTTGGGTGTTTTGCTCTTTGCACCCGTGCGCGTGTCTGCGTACCACATTATGCCATCAATAACTACTATTTTACTACGGTAGATCAGATCATGAGAGTAAAATTAGGTAACTAGACTGCAGAACGGATAGATTTAAGATGCCATTTTTCCCACGAACTATAAGGGACCATAACAGCTGCCAATGAGACTTTTGTCTAGGTTTGTCGTTAGGTAGTGTAGCTCTTAGTAGTAGTAGTACTCCTAATACTTGAATCCTTATCTGTCACCTAGTACATACTAACAGCACGCCTAGCATGTTTTCTACATGGGTCTTGAGTCCCTGTCCATCTGTGTAGTTGTAGAATGCATGTATATTGACGGTCACTCTCCATTTTGATGACATGTGTAGTGTAGTGGTGTAGACGGAAGCGACAATGACACGACCATCTTGCCATTGAAGGCAGACGTCTTCAAGCTCGAAATAAAAAAGCCGAGCGGAAGGCCTTGCTTAAGGCGCACACCGATAAGCCCAAGCATAGGTGATTCTATCGATACATCGAAAAGCATGGGTTATCGAAGGAGCTTACGTTTGCCTTTTTACGCTCCGCCGCGGCGTGCCGGTCTGAAGTCAGAGACCGAGGGTTTTGTCCTCGCGTGCCAGGATGGTGTCATAAACACACTCGTGTACCGCCGCATTATATCCAAGGCGGAGGTTGCGGATACGAGATGCAGGGCGTGCCGAGCCCAGCCGGAGACTTTAGGTCTCCCCCTCTCCGGCTGTAGTTATTACGCTAGGTCAACGTATTTAGCTCGTCACAACGTGGCCCTGCGGGTGTTATACTTTCACCTGCGACACGATTATGGCATCGATGAAACATCAGTGCTGCCCTAAGCCCCTGGAGATATTGAGTCCGTCGTGGAGAACGATGAATTCACGATCTGGTGGAATTACTCCTTCACCATCACCAGGCAGTTGGTGACGACCAAGCCTGATATCGTTCTCCTCGACCACCTCAAACGCTCCATGTTTGTGATCGAGTTTTTGGCTCCGGCTGAAACTAACATGGATGCGAAGGAACTGGAAAAAGGGACGAAATATCTAGTCCTGCTTTTCGAACTTCGACAGATGTATCCCGGACACTGTAAAACTAGTGGTCCTCATTATAGGTGTGCTCGGTGGAGTCAAGGGCTCGCTGCTTAATAACATAAAGTGCATTCCGTCCTGCGAGGCATAGGCGGAATCACTAGTTGCACGCATGCAGAAGGCCGTCATCCTGGGGTCACTCCGTCTACTGCGTACGCATGACCCGACAGCGGCGTAGCCACTCATCTGATGGGCGTCGGACGTGGCAACGATTACTGCATAACCCCTCTCGAGTCTCCAGCCATTATGGCGGAAATGAAACCTGATGCTTGCCGGGGACTCGGAGGGGATGTTACAACTGTATCAATTTAATGATAATAGTTTCAAGTGGGAAGAAGCCATGTGGAACGAGGTGAATTAATAAACAGAAATAAAACTAATTCATCAATCAACATCCAGTCTCGACTTCATACTCCTCTTATCATGCTGGAACGCAAAAATTACTAAAACATTATAGAAACCAAAGTTTTTAGCGTTCCATGCAGACAATTCAAGCAGGATAAACAAATTAAAAATAAAAATACTACCTATTCTTACCACTAACAATCATTTGTGCATTTAGCAGTGATTGGAAAAAAGGAACACTATAAATATGGATATAGTACATACGTTTCACTTTGCGGTGAAACGCCCTTGAGAAACATTAAGGAGGGCGTCCAAAGACGGTCGCAGAAACTTTTCTCGCACTTAATGAAGAAGTGAGCGGTGATTAGTTCGTGCGTACGACATTAGAATTTAAACCAACAAATCCGCGTTAGCGAGCAAATCTTAGCGGCCGGCGAGGTGCTGGCGTCGATCTACAAGATTAAAGAGAACCCTTCTGAACTCCAGGGATGGTCAAAATATACCGGTATTTGTTAATACCAGGTAATTATTTTTCTATTTCGGTACTACGGTGTACTATTAGAAATCGGTACTACCGTATGTATTTACTGGTGTTGAAAGTACCGTTAATTGTACAGCACTGCAATCAACCCCTAAGAGAAAATAGTAGAATGATATGAATACGAAATACAGGAATATGTTGAAATAAACGGATATTTACTGGGAATGTTATAAAACAATTCTTATGAATATTTATCAATTTATTTACATTAGGCATTCTAGTTACTTAAATATTATGACAAGAATTCTCATTTGAAGGTACAGGTGCTTGTCCATGGGAAAAAGTATTACAGATTTTCAAAACATTTAGTGACAATAATCAGTCTTCCAATGCAGACTTCAGAATTGTTTTATAAAAAAATACAGTTTGTAGAATCAAACGAGTAGTAAATAGCTAACAGGTGAAGTGGATCCAATATTACATTGATGCAGCTCATGAGTTCCAATAATTAAATTCCTGGATCTATTGTCACTCATACCAAAAAATGGAAACTGCCTAATCTCATATCGGTATTAGAGACTATGGAGTTGATTGTCATAATGTTAACCATGATCTGCAGTTTTATTTGGCGATCCAAATTTACTACAAGGCCCCATGTATCAATTGTATATACTTTTAGATTACATCGATTGGAGCGACAATAGTCTCTGAGATAGTTTCACGCTTATTTCTTGTTTTAATGGACAAATTGGAGACATTACTTTCAAAGAATTTGTAAATACTTACAGCAATTTACAATGTGGACGTGCGGATGAGGATTATTTCCAATGAGGTAGGTAATTAGCAGCACATATATTTATTGGAGAGTTTATAATGACATTTGCCCTCCCATCTCCAAAACTGGCCAGCTGGAAGGGGATCATTAACACCATGGAAATCATTGATAAGTGCGTGTCTTGAAACACTCATCCTTCTGAATTACTATGGTCGGATCACCCAGATGATTATTTTTTCCAGAGGGTTGAAATCAGTTCGTTAATTAAATTCACGTATGTTAGGGCCACCAACCCTGCATGCTCCGTTTCAATCAGGGATGTGATCCTATATGTAAAATATCCGACATTTAAAAGTTCCACTCATTATTCTCAGAAAGGTATGAATCGTAATAGGAATACGACGATCGTTCACTAAAAAGTATGTATCCTTATCTGATCCCAAAAGGCGTTCAGCAACCAATCAGAAAAAAACAAGGACCTCGGGAGGAACACTTGGAAACGAAAACTACGGTACGCTCGAAGGGGGCCGGCTGGGGGGAAACTCTCTGGGGGGAGACTAACAACAATGGATCAGGAATTAAAATTTCCTCTTTTCTGCCTCAATTGCACACCCTCTGGTGACCCACTCACCACCTAACTGGGAGTCAAGAGGAAGAATAAGGCTGCCTCTGGGAGGGCCAAAATATATGAAGATGGGGGGAGGGTTGAAGGATTGACACGGAGTATGAGATGGCGAAGTAATCTTGGCAAGTAAATAAAAAAATATACTTTTCTTCTCCCCTCCTCACTTCCAATGTAGAGGAGGCCCTGACAGAGGGATATAACAGGGAACAAAACAAATGCGGTTTCACATTAAGGCTGACTTACAGTGCCAGTCGGCGTGCCAGTTATGGTAGCCAGTCACTGGATGCCAACGACTGGCACTGTGTAAACGCCTCACGCCAGTAACTGGAGAAGCCAGCAAGCCAAGGACGCGCCAGCAGCTGGCAGTTCCAGCAGAACAAATATTTTTGTTTTACTGGCACGCCAGCTTCCCCCTCTGCCGCGAAACCTCAGTGGCGCCAGCCGACAGGCACTGTGTAAACGGCAACAGTCGCCCGCCAGTCAACACCAACACATCCGACTTGTTCCAGTAGCTGGCAACGTGTAAACAGGGTACGCTAGGCGCTAGTAAGCTGGCATTCCAGTCGCCGCTTGCCAGTGACCTTCCAGTCAATATCCAAACTGGCATGCCAGCCACTGGCATCGTGTAAATCAGCCTCTACCAGCAGGCGAAAGTGGATTTAGTGCGTCTGGAATATGGCCATGCCATGAAACAATTGTTGTACATAATGTACCAGATACGCTCTCCTGCGGCTCAGGTGTGGTACCACATGAGGTGACGCTTTAAATCATACAGGATCAACTAGAGAGATTCAAGGATCCTGACCTGTAGTTTTGGGAGGCAAATAAATTTTTATTTCCTAATTTGCATAAAATATCAGCAAAAGTTTTTCGTTCCGTTTCCCGTTTCAGTTTTTTGTTCCATTCGTTTTTTTTATCAGTCGCCTCCTCAGAATGCACTTGGTCCTTACTTAATAATATCATCACTGATGAAAGGACACGGATGTCTTCAGAACGAAGCAATCAACTTCTTTTACTAGGAACTTTAGTTGATGAATGTAGTGGAAGGTAAATTATTTATTATTTTATTTTGAAATAAATTGATATCATTTCATTCAAGTATTCTACCAGCTGATTGGTAGGTTCTTGGACAGTCCCCATTTTGTATCCCAACCTAATAGAAATTGTCTCGCATTCCCTCCTAAGGATGGCCCGTTATTAGATCCCTCTTCAATTCTTCATATCTTCTACCTCCTATTATTTCGTCCAGAATTCCTATCCTCCTCCTTCCTTTTCCACGCTTCCCCAGTGTTCTCCCCTCTATCACACTCTAAAACATGCCCTCTCCTCTCAAAACCTCCTCCATCCATCTCTTCTGCCTTCTCCGAACCTCTGCCACAAGCTTCCTCTCCTCTCCGACCATATCCAATACCTCCTCGTTCGTCTTTCTCGCCATCCAGCTAACCTTCTCCATCCTTCTCCAAACCCACATCTCAAACGCCTCAAGCCTACGCACATCCTCCCTTCGCAATGACCAAGTTTCCGACCCATATAGCGCCACGCTCCATATTAAAGTTTTCACCAGCCTCTTCTTTACGTCTCTTCTCAGACCCCCCCTCATCAATTCCCTTCTCTTCGAAAATGCTTCTTTAGCTAGCGAAATTCTGCATCTGATGTCCTTACCACTAAACCCATTCGCCTCCAAAATACTACCCCGATACGTAAACTGCTCGACCTGCTCTATCTTCTGCCCTCCCACCCTTATATTCAGCCCCGCCTTCTTACTTCTAGAAAATCTCATTACTTTCGTTTTATTGTGATTGACCTTCATCCCATACTTTTCGCACTGCACCTCTAATGCATTCACCATTGACTGTAACCCCTTGGCCGACTGACTAACCAATGCTTGATCATCTGCAAATCTCACTGATTTTATCAGCTCCCCTCCTACCTTTATTCCTACCTCCTCCTCCCCCCAAGCCTCCCTTACCATTTCTTCTGAATACACATTAAAAAGCAACGGCGATAGTGGGCACCCTTGCCTCACTCCCCGTCCTATCGTGGCCCATCCCGATTCTCCATTGGCTACCCTAACCTGCGCAGTCTGATTCATATACAAATTTCGAATCAGACGCCTGTCCCTCCAATCGACCCCTAATTTCTTCAACACTCCCATTAATTTCGTCCATTCCACCCGATCAAATGCCTTCTCGAAATCTACGAAGCATGCAAAAACATCCTGTCCATACTCTAGGTTTCTTTCTACTAGCGTCCTCATCACCGCTATAGCGTCTCGCGTTCCCGTCCCTCTCCTAAACCCGAACTGGTCGTCACCTAGGTATTCATTTGCCATCTTCTCTAGCTTTCTGTTTAGAATCCTCAGAACTACTTTGGCCGCGTAGGATATTAAGCTTATTGTCCTATAGTCTTCGCAAGTTTTTGCCTTACTCTTCTTCGGTATAGGAATTAGTACAGTCTTCGCGAAGTCTTCCAGCCACACTCCATCCTCATAAATCTTACGAATTAGCGCAAAAAGTTTTCCTCTTCCGTTCTTCCCCATGCTCTTTAAAAACTCTGCAGGTATGTCATCTATTCCCACCGCCTTATTCCTTTTCATGTCTCGTAGAGCTCTTTCGATTTCGCTATCTAGGATACTTGGTCCGATGCCATATCTGTCGATATCGTCTTCCCTTTCTATATCTAACCTATTGGGCCTTATTTCTTTACCATACAGCTCTTCAACATACTCCTTCCACCTCTTCTGGATCTCTCTCGGTTCAACGATTACCTTTCCCGTCTTGTCTGTTATCGTTGTAATTCCCCTTCCCTTATTACCACCCGTCAGTTCTTTTACTTTCCGATATAATGCATCTGCTCTTCCCTCTTTTTGGTATTTCTCTAACGCGTCGATCTGTTCTCTCCACCACGCCTCTCTTGCTGTCTTTGTTTCTCTTCTAAGCCTGTTATTAAATTCTCGGTATTTTCTCTTACCTAGCTCTGAGTTTACACTCTTCCATTTCCTTCTCTCCTCCATCTCCCTGATCATCTCCTTACTGATCCACGGTTTTCTAATTTTAGTTGCACTCACTACGCCTACCGTTGCTTTCACCGCTTCTATAATTCCATTTTTCAAACTTCCCCATTCATCTTCCACTGATCTAACTCCATGATCCTCACCCATTATCTCATCCACATTCTCCCGATACTTCTTCTTCATTGCCCCAGTTAATGCCTCCGTATTCCACTTTCGTACCCTCCTTCCCATTCTTATCTTTTTCAGTTTTACCCGACATTTCATGACTAATAAGTTGTGGTCTGTGTCTGCATCAGCTCCTGGATAAGTATGCGAGTTTTTAGCACTATTCCTGTATCTGTGACGTACCATTATATAATCTATCTGGAACCTGTCTGTGTCTCCCGGCTTCTTCCAAGTGTACCTACGTCGAGGATGATGTCTGAACCATGTATTCGAAATTACTAGGTTATTTCTGCGGCAAAACTCCACAGCTTTCTCGCCCCGGTCGTTTCTCCTTCCTAGCCCGTAATCGCCCACCTCCTGCCCATCTCTTCCTTCACCCACCACCGCGTTCCAATCCCCCATTACTACCAGGTGTTTACTTCCTGGTATCCTACCAATTATTTCCTCTAGCTGATCGTACACCCCATCTACCTCCTCCTCTTTATGATTAGAGGTAGGCATATAAACCTGGATTATAACTAAATTCGTTGGTTCTGCTTTTAGTTCCACGACTATTATTCTATCACTCACCTGTTCTGCATACACTACTTTTCTACCAAGTTTCCTATTCATTACGAATGCAACCCCGCGCTGACTTTCATTCCCTCCACTATAAATTACTCTATAGTCGCCGCTCCAGTAATCCCCGTCATCCTTCCATCTAACTTCCCCCAGACCCATGATGTCTACACCCACCCTCTCCATTTCTTGCTTTATATTCTCTAGTTTCCCTGCCCTCAGCATAGTCCTAACATTCCACGTGCCCATTCTAATAGTTTCGTTCCTCTTCTTTATCTTCTTTTCCTCTGCTGCTGCGTCGTCTGAGCAAGGATTTCGTGTGATGACGACCGCAGGGGCCTTGCTCCCACCGCTGCCGGGCACGACACCCGGCCCTCTGGGCCGAGTCCCGTAGTTGCCAGGATTCATTATCAATTGAGAACTGTCCATAATTTCAAGGTTTTTGTTTTAATTGAGGTAGTATTCCTTGGCCTTACTCAATAGTGTTTTTTACGTGACACCATCACTTCAGAGGCCGCCCCACTGGGGTCAGACGCCTTTTGCAGCCGCCTCACTGAGGTACAGACGCTGCGCGGACTACCATTCGTCTGTCTCCTAACCTTCGACCAATCTGGCATGGGTGACCCTACCAGGAGCAATGCTCCCGCCAGTGCAGCTCTAGGGGTCACCGGAGCACGCAAGCCCTTCAACCACGACAAGGTTGTAGTCCAAGAGAAGTGCTACTTTTTTTTCAAATAGCTTTAAAGCATTAAAATATGCATTTATTACTCTAAATGCGATGTTCCTTACAAGCTAATTACACTTGTTTCAAATTTATGAAAAAAATTAAATATTTTTTCTAAAAAAAACTCATATTTAGACTTTCTCTGTCAAACAGAAAAGTTTTCGATTAATGTGTGCTTAGGACCAAAGTTTTAAGTAAGATACGATATATAATAATTGTATTTACTTTATTACTGTGTAACTGTGAAAAACCTTCCAGAAATGTTTCAAATTAGCCGAGAGCTAATCCGGTGCTGGATCAACAACCTAAGCACCAAGGGACTACCAGTGGGTACTTGTGAGGTCACTCTAAAAATAATAGAACTGATAATTGTGGTTGCGACCTAAAAATGAATTTTTACATGCAGAGAAGCTATTAATACAATAATATCAGCAAGAGTTCTTTCCATTGGAGAAAACGCTTATTGCGTGAATTAAATGACTTTTCGCTTATTAGTAAAAATAGTGAAATGGTTATTCACTCGCAACACGGATTCAGCAAACCACGAAGCGAAACTACGTATAACCAGACTAATAAGCCGTTTCCGTGGCAATAACTAATTCTCTAATTCTACCGAATCTTAACTATACGGAAATGAATAGCTTCGGGAACTTGTTCCATGTATTTCCACATTGTTTTCATAAAAAATGGATATGTATGACAAGCTGAGAGATCGTGCCAGGTTTTGATCAAAGCTTGGTTAACACTTCGAATTATTGAACAGAATCTGTCACTAAATTACATCTGCACACTATATTGATCATAATTGATTATTCATGAAATATAGTACATATAAGCATTTCTTGAATTTGAAGACAAGAGCGTACACACGCTAAATTTTCCATAGCTCTGTTAAGCTTGACTGTGTCCATCGAGCAGAGAGATATTTAGAGAAGTTTCGATGATGCAAATAGCAAAGCAATAGCACCGTGCAGGATGATGTCCTTCTATTGTGAGTTTGAATTATACCAAATGGCATTAATTAAACTTCCTTAAATATATTATTCACGATAAAGCATGTTGTTATGCGAGTTCGAATGAACGCTACTCGCGGTAATTCACAGATTACTAACCATTTAATCAACTAATTGGCGATTATATTTGCGTTATCATCTTCTATACTGTAATCTCCTTAACACATTTTACGGAAATACCGAACTAATTAGGTCAGAGTTACGTTAATTTACAAAAATTAGCAGACAAAAACACCGGTATACTGATTGAATAGCGTCGGGACTACCGGCTCAGTACAAGTTTTACTTTAGATACTCGTCGGTAAAATACCAGTTCTTTTTTAGAAAGTGTCTCCTTGCATGCCTTAACTCACCCCACGGGAAAGAATATCGTCCGAATGACGACAATGCTAATGCGGTAGTGCGAAAAATATGGCTGATGAATCTCGCAGAAAGATCGATTTATCGAAAGTGATATGAGACGACGTGAAGAAATTTTCAAACTCTAGTTGCAGTGGATATGGCAGAACGGGCGTTTCAGTTTTGTAGTATCAAAAGCGTTAATATCCATATTTCATAACATAGACGACATACTCGATATGGCAATATGAACAGTAAAAATGACAATAAGACGTATGTTTTTAATTATGAACCAATAAGACGATATGCTCGAATTTATACGGATATTCTGTTACCATATTGATAAGCTACCATAGTTGCCATGATATTAAGGGCGTTCGGTGGTTTCACTCAACTTAAGAGAATTCGACGAAACTTGCTGGAAGCATTACTTATGTTTTCTTAAATCTACCTGATTTTTTTCAGAATTATTTACTACAGATTTTTAAGATATTTGATCGAGAAGTGGACAAGAAATTACATGGGTTCTTATGGGAGAACACAAGGTACGAGTAGCTTAATTCATCAAAAAGAACCTTTTTCTAGTTAAGAATAAGAAAAACAAAAATAATAAAAATGAAGTATATCAAATGATTTTCATGCATTATTCTAGTGATGATTTCAATTATGTTTGTTTTTCTTATTCTTAACTAGAAAACGTTCTTTTCGATGAATAAAGCTAGTCGCACCTCGCGTTCCCATAAGAACCCATATGTAATTTCATGCCCACTTCCACTTAAAATATCCGAAGAAATCTGCGGTAAATAATTTTGAAAAAATTCAAGTAGCTTTAGGAAAACATAATTAATGTTACCAGCAAGTTTATTCGAATTCCCTTAAGTTAAGAGTGAAACCGAACGAACGTTCTTAAGCTACGATAAGCAAGAATGAGCCAATGAAAGAACGATACATTTCTTAGCCTGACTTAGTCTGTGAGTATCTACACACATCTTCAGACAGAGTGTTTTTATGTTTACTCTAGTTGACGCATCGTTAAGGTGAAACACTTCAAATTATTCAGTTGTACTTGTTATTCAATCTCTTCAATGGAGACGACCACGCTGTAACAATAATGCGTGAAGTTCCGGAAGAAAAACTTATCGCAGGAGGTGAAGGTGGGTAGTGAGAGGGAATGGTAAGAGAAAATTAGCAAGTGGTCGGGGTGAGGAGATCAAACGACGGCAGATCGCTCAAATGGAACAATAAAAGACGGAACACGATGGTCTCTTCTCAATGGAGATGAGGACACTGGCGAGGACTGCCATTGGGGGAAAGACGTGCGGAAAAACGAGCCTCTGATATGGGTCCCTAGGGGGCAGGAAAGAGGCAAGAAACCTACCTTCACACAAAAGAAGATTAGCCTGGCCAAAGAAATTTGTTGAACACATTATATGAATAACAATTTCACATAAAGTAATGGTAGGGGGTCACTTTTTCTAAAAAATTTTTCTTATGATAGGTTTTCTAAAATTTTATTTTTCTAAAAAATGTTTTTTCTAATAACAGTTTTTATAAGATAATATATTTCTAAAACAATTTTATTCTAATAAATTTTACATTGTTATATAATGGGATAGATTACGAAGATAGGTCGAAATATCATTGTTTTCAACAAATTCGTCATATCGAGAGACTACATTAAAAATTCTGTCTTCTGCTTGTTTCCTTTTTTGATTTCCGTTGTAATTTCAATTTATTAATTTACCTGAATCAACACCGTGCAATTCAGTTCTTATTACTTGCGCAGGTGGAGCTTCAGGATGCTCTTTTGCAGATCGTTTAAGGTTGCATAGAATTTTCAACGAACTAACTTCTTCATTATTAGGTGCATGAGATAAATGTTCTGATGCCTTATGGTATTCAGTATCTTCTGGGCCTTGATAAACAATCACATTTTCTCTCGCAGTAGATGTAATAGCTCGTGCCTGACAATTTTGCCGATTTCGGCATTTCCAATAAGTTCTGTTTCCGCCCTCTCTCACGTAATAATAAACGTATCCGTCAATATGTAAATAATCTCTTTTGCGTGCTTTTATATATTCCACAACCATGTTTCAATACTAAAATTTGAACAATGAATACTTGAAATTTTGAAATTATAGTTAGTCTCAAAAGTATCTACGTTGTTGTTATTGCCGAATTTAACCTATTTCATTGTTATTTGTTCGTTGCTATATAGAAGAGTATATATATATTTATATTTATATATTTATAGAAATACATATTCCTTCGAAGAATGGATTTTTATAAAAATAAAATAGTATTTAGAACATGATTACTTTTAAAAAAAATGTTTTTTTAGAAAAACGGTTTTTATAAAAACTTTTTTAGAAAAACTGTACCCCAACCAAAGTAATACCAACATTGAAATCGGAATAATCACCGGTATTATACATCCAGCTTTTTTATACCATGCACTCACAATATTCTATGCCTTACATACAAAAAAGTTCAATGAAAGTGGGCGAGAAACTATGGATCGTATGAGTTCCATAAAGCTTCTTAAGGTATGATTTTAAGATGAAGTGTTACTGCGTGCCGCGAAAAATACTGAGACAACAACATTGCCGGCTCGGTGGACTGAATCCAAGAAAGGATATACATTGAGAGGAGCACCATTTGATATAAAATACTTCCTAAATTATTAGGATCAATAACAAATGTTTGTCAGATTATTCGAAAATAATAGCATTAAACTGAAAAATAGGCAACTAACAGGATTGATAATATATTATCAAAGGGTAAAATGGCATGTTTGTGGTTGCGATTCCGCCTTGGCAGCTACGCGGATAATCTAAAGATCATGGTAACTTTCCATTAAATGTCTTGAAGTTAGTACATATCGGAACACATCTGCGAACATAAGCATATATACACGAATGACTATTAATTTAATGACGAGAGTAGGTGAAACCAACGGTAGGAAACTTGCCGATATGTTGCAATTTTTAGGCTCGGACGAATTTCTGGTATAAAGTAATCGATTTTTTTCAAAATACGTATTAAAAAAACGTGAGCTTTTTGCCAAATAGCAGTTAAAATTTTTACAGTGAATATTTTTGACGCTTTTACTGGATATCAATAAAATAATAACATATACTTATACGATTACCGAAGTTCTTTTATTGTTTATCACACGCAAACTCCGTTTCTAAGCGCGGTGCCTTTTGCGCAGAGTTTGAAACTAACGGAAAGAAAGTGCGCTCTGTTACAGTGTTGCAAAGTGAGCAGCGCACTGGAGTCAATTGTGAGCGCCCGGTAAATATACTAAATGGAAAATTTCGTGACATTATACCGGGAACGTTTTTACTTTTAATGACTTTGCACGTGCGGAATTCCACTGGGAAAAAATTCATTCACCTTGACCGGTACTCGAACCCAAGAGTCTTGACGCAACGGTAGCAAACATTATATTAAAAATAGATATAAACTAGATATAGTATAGTGTAGTGCAGTATAGTATAGTATAGTATAGTATAGTATAGTATAGTATAGTATAGTATAGTATAGTATAGTATAGTATAGTATAGTATAGTATAGTATAGTATAGTATAGTATAGTATAGTATAGTATAGTATAGTATAGTATAGTATAGTATAGTATAGTATAGTATAGTATAGTATAGTATAGTATAGTATAGTATAGTATAGTATAGTATAGTATAGTATAGTATAGTATAGTATAGTTAGTATAGTATAGTTAGCATAGTATAGTTAGTATAGTATAGTATGGTATAAAACTAGATATCGTAAAAATTGGTTCACCATCCCTCCGAACATAGATTTTTTAACAGTACTAAGATTCGAACTTTTTTTACGGGATTGTAATGTTTTCCGCTTCTAACCGCATAATAGAAGTAGCACGATAGAGAGGCATGCAAAGCACTGCGTTTGACGGAGGAGCGACCTTCAGACCTCGGGAAGCATTAAGTTGCAAATACGTCCCTTGAGTGAAGGCAATGGCGGGAATAAGGGCCGAGGAGAGAAGGGGAAAATATCAGGGGAAGGAGGGCGGAAAGGGTGTTTTCCGGGCGGGCCAAGGGCGGGTCACCCAGGGGAAATGAATCCGCGTGGGGCCCTTATGCCTCCGCTCCCCAGGAAGGAAAGGGAGGGGCGCAGAATGGAGGGGAGGAATTGCTTAGAAGTCTTGAAGGGACACATTTACATAAATATTACTCTCCTCTCGGTCTGCCTGCGTGCCAAACCCGCTAAAGCCTTTCTCTCCCTCGATCCCCTGCAGATGACGTCGGGAGTTAAGACTTTCATTAGCTCATCCGTTTGAGCCGTTTGAAGCAGAGAACGACTCAAGAGAGTGTCCGCAAAAGAAGCCTTTGCCGTCTCCTCCCCTCCCCCCCCCCCTTCAAAGAGATTGGCTAACTGTACGGGTCAATGCTCTACTTGATAATTCAAATTTTATTCACGCCACGTCAAGCAAACTGCCTCCATCCTAATAATTCATTATAAAATTTATAAAGAGCACTAAAGATACTTATAGCTTTCCATTCAAGGTTTTGAAGTTAGTTCAGATCGAAACAAATGAGTGCTGTTAAGTGCACGCGAAAGAAGACGAACGAAACACGGTGCGTATGGGGCTAAGTTCAATAATCTGCCGGTAGGTGGCATTTTGTGGGAACAAAAAAGTAAATGCCGAATGTTTTCCAAAAAGATATCGAATTGGGTCAAATTAATGATTAAATATGTCAAGAGTTTTACAAAACCGTAGTTACAGATAAAATTTCTTTACAGATGTTCAACGCATAAGCAAAGACAGCACATGCGATCGTATGATTCCTTGTTCCTTAAACGCAATAGAACACGCATCAACTACGCTATAGGTCTCCTTTTAAATTGCACAGGGAATTAATATAAAACCAGTTGCATTAAAGTGTTGGGAAGGGAGTTGGTGTACAATACAGAGGAAGGAAAGAAGCCGCCAGAGGATTGCTGTATTTTTAGCAAATGCTTTCCTTGGCGTGTAACGTTTACAACAGCGCCATTTTGATCAATGATTTTGGCGAATATATTCCCCATGTAGCACACGTGGCTGAAATCTAGAAACTTATTTGAATGTGTTTCTCCGTTGTTTATGTCATGATAGTTTTTAGAAAATCCGCGTTTCATATATTATTAATCGGGATTGGATATTCCAGGAAGAAGTCAAAGTGACCTGATGTAGTCAAAGTGACTTCAGGTGTCCCACAAGGAAGCGTAATCGGCCCCTTTTTGTTCATTATATACATAAATGACCTATGCTCTCGAATTAGCAGTAAAATACGTTTATTTGCTGACGACGCTGTCATCTATCGCGAAATTAGTGATCACTCTGACTTTGAAATTTTATCATCAGATTTAAACAACGTTCATGTGTGGAGCCAAGAGTGGGGACTCGAACTTAATCCGAGCAAATGCACGGCGGTACATTTCTTGCGGAGGTCGTCCAACTATCCCCATGTATATGCTGTGGATGGTGTTAACATAACGGCGACAGATGAAGTGAAGTATCTGGGATTTATAACCTCGAACCTCGAACCTATCGTGGGGTACACATATAACAAATATTTGTGGCAGAGCTCTGAAGAAGCTAGGATTCGTCAAGCGTATTGTGGGAAGATTCTCAGATGAAAAAGTAAAAGAGAGGTGCTATTTCGCACTCGTCCGGCCACACCTTGAATATGCAGCAAGCATATGGGATCCGGTGCAGAAAGACTTAATTCGGGAACTTAATAAAATACAAAGGAAAGCTGCGCGATTCGTCAAAAACTGCTACGGGCGTACAGACAGCGTTACGCAGATGTTAAACGAATTAGGTTGGGAGCCCCTAGAGACTCGGAGGCTGCGCGCTAGGCTTAGATTACTTGAGCAATTGAGAATAGATATCTTTAAGATCGACACGGAGAACATCATATTAGAACCCCACTATATTTCCAGGTCCGACAGAAACGATTAATTAAGAGAGATATTTTGCCGAACGGATAGGTATGGGAATTCGTTTTTCCCCCGAACAATAAGGGACTTTAATAAATGCTAGGAGTAATTTCATTTGAGCGTTTCCTTTTTATATTTTAACGGCTGGTGTCCTAACACCCCCCGCCACACGCCTATTGAGGCGGCTTGCGGGGTAGTAGTTAGATGTAGATGAATGTGTTTTGATGAAGAAACGCCCCTCATATTTTCATTTTCAGAGTCGCACTTTTTCTTCAAACAATGTATACATTGTCTCACATAATGGCGAAGTTTAATGATTGAAAACAATAGCTTTTTTCAGACGCAACGCTCATATTCCCCTGATCTTTTCTATTTTTCTAGTGGTTTGTACTGAGATATGGACGGAAATGAATGGCCGTTATTCTAACTGCCAGCGGTTGAAAATCAGATGTTTGTAGGAATAAACTACCGCAGAGACACGATAAAATTATAAAATTTTCATTTCACGTCATTAGGTCTTAAAGTGTGTTCAGAGCCCTCCGCATAAACATGCAATCGTAAGAGCAAACAGGTTCTTGTAACTTCTCCTCTTTATACCATTTCTTTCACCTCCATTATTTCATTTTCTCCGTGATGGCTTACGGTGGACGCGCACGAGACATGCGCATTACTCGTCGTTTCATGTTTTTAGCTCTCTCTCTTACAAAGAACTTTAAAAGTAATCGGAAAAAGGATAGGTAAATGTGGCTTTTCCACCTAAATATGTTAGTTTGGGTGATTACTGACAAGCAACTTCACAGACTGGATGGATAAATATTGTTTTAAAGTTTATAATTACTACACACGTTTTATAAAACACATTCACCTAGTTTCTGTACTACGTTTTTTTCCAGGCAAACATTTGAACAGCTCTAAGGACCAGAGCTAGGGGTCGAAGATATAAGCAAATCGTCTCTAATTGTGCCAGTATCTAACCCAAGAGAAGAGTCCATTTTTCAACTCGATTGAAGTTGACATCACGTAGTCCAATGCAGTGCAAGTGCTGGGCTGATTTCGGCCATTACATTTTAAATTAAAGGGAAATAATATGATTTGTAGTGCAGCAATTTTCTTGCAATTGAATTTGAAAATGTTAGCCCTCAGAAAAAGGTCCTTTACACTTGGAGGACAGGCGTATCCAGGAGATTTAATGGAAAATTGCAGTACATGTTACTATTTGGGGGAAAATAGTCCCCAATGTGACTCAAGTAGTCTCTTCAATGCACGATTCAGTTGCTGTTTTTCATATTCACGAGTTTTCACTTGCACACCACTGAACTTTGAACCCAAATCGGAATTAGCGGGTGCCTTTTATAGGCACTCTTAAAAATAGTATATCAAAATTGGTTATTCACCATTATTGGTAGGTTATTAGACAGCCGTAACACTAATTCACAGGGATATCTTTCAACCACATGCAAAAATACATGTACTTGGAGTAGGCACATTCAGAGACCATACAAATTGATGCTACATACTGTTACTGATACTACGTAATAGGCAAGTACCACATCATGGTCAGTTTTGAGTATGATCACTGGGCATGTCCCATGTCCCAATACAAGATTCAATGGAGATCGAACGGGAGCTCAAATCCTCCGACATTATCCTTATAAGACTTCCCATAATTGGTTGAGCACGCCCAATGCGAGTCATGCTTTCTTTGGGACAAGAAGTCTTGCAACCAACGTGACTGCGCAGCCATGGTCTCCACTGCTCTCCACTGTTATTCTCAAACTACACAAGAAAAGATTATCGGCGATCAATGCTCACGAGAAGAAACCTTAAGCTATTGCTTATGTAATTTGGCGATACGTTGGTGAACTGATAGCATAACAGGAGAGATATGCAGGATACAGGAAGCTGACCGCTATCTTCATGCAATACTACATGCAAGAGGGCTTCGCAAGTCGCAAAACTAGGATGTTGCGGTTAAAAAAATAACGTACATGAATTTTTATCCGCAGAAACAAAGCAATTACTAGAGTCCGTCCGTAACAGGTAGCGCGTCTGGGCATTTGAAACAACGGCGAATAGAGCATGTTTAAGCAAGGAACGCGTGGCGTAATCTCGACGCCATCATGGATAGGTATCTATCAGCCGGTGCGATTTACCATTTTTAAAAAGGTTTAAAATGCTTATCATTGTTCCGTGTGTCCCATAGTGTGGCACTCTTGAAGGTCCGCGCCATATTCCCCGAGTGCTGCTATTTCTTCAATTCTCTTTCAATTTCTCTCGGTAGGAGGCGCTGGGGGAGGCAAAGATACGTTTATTTTTCTTCATTCAGGATTCCTTCGCCAGAGGGAGTTTTCCTGGTGACCACGGGACGGAATTCAGAGCTCTCATTCCCCGTTTCCATAACTAGCGTTATACCATAGTAATTTTACGTCTCAAAACATACCTGCGTCCAAATTAGCTACGTTTTAACCTCCTTGTCGTAACCAAAGTATAGCAAGAAGTACTTCTCAAAATCATCAACTGCTGGAATTGTTTATTTAATTTTTTAAAAGACCATTGTTGTTCTTAAAAGCCCGACGAAGCCGGCAGCATTGCACGGCAAAACTGTTGCCTAATAATAAATAATTAATCGCAGAACCCAAGGCTGAATACCATAAATAATGAGCTACGAAAATCTACATAAAGAGTTCCTCTCATAACGGTTTTGACGCTCTAATAGTAAGCATTTGGACATTTGCGGCTGCATGCTCAAGTGTAACGGAATAACTAAAACTCGCTATCGGTATTCCACTCGACTTAGGGTCCCTTCTGAAAGGACTACGTAGAGATCCAGCGATGCCATTAAAGCCGGCTTGCGATCCTCAACTAGGAGGTGTATGAGTGGTGCAATGACGTACTGTGACGCATCTTCATCCCGTCCGTGACATAACTCTTCGTTTTCAGTTTTAATCTCACAGTCAGTCGCCCTTAGTGATTTTGTATCCTACCTCCATCCCGTCTCTTAAGGAACTTCCGTGGTTCCACTCTTAACTTAAAGGGAATTCGACGAAACTTGCTGGAAGCATAAATTATGTTTTCCTAAAACTACCAGAATTTTTTCAAAATTATTTACCGCAGATTTCTTAGGATATTTGATGTGGAAGTGTGGGCATGAAATTACATGGGTTCTTATGGGAACGCGAGGTGCGACTAGCTTTATTCATCGAAAAGAACGTTTCCAAGTGAAGAATAAGAAAACTAAAATAAATTTAATTTATCAATAGAATAATGTATGAAAATCATTTGTTACACTTTATTTTTAATATTTTTGTTTTCCTTATTCTTAACTATAAAAAGGTTCTTTTTGATGAGTTAAGCTACTCGTACCTTGTGTTCCCATAAGAACCCAAGTAATTTTGTGTCCACTTTTCGATCAAATGTCTTAAGTAATCTACGGTAAGTAATTCTGAAAAAATCCGGTAGATTTAAGACAATATAATTAATGCTTCCAGCAAGTTTAGTCGAATTCTCTTTAGTTGAGTGAAACCAACGAACTTCCTCAAGGGCGTAGGTCAGTATGAAAGGGTGATGAAAGGATTTTCAACTCCAATTCTCCTGCTTTGTACATCCCCTTCCCACTTCCCAAACCTCATTCAGTAAACTTTGTGCAAGTAATTGCTCAAGATGACATCAGTTATACGCCACATCCTATGGACGGAGCGATGTGTACCTATTAGTTATCTTCTCATAGGACCAGAGTAAGAGTCAGGTTACCTATGAAAATATCAACCACTTTATAATTATTATCCCCGAAAAAAAATTATTATTTCTATTGGCAATGCTAAGAGCACTTTTCCCTTAAATAATCTTGATAGTATGGACATCTAAAAGTAAATCATACACCTAGACAATGAATCTAGCCCAAATACCTTGATTCCACGGTCAAAATGCTATCCTACGAAGTTAGTCATGCGTACCCTTCCTAAGTATTTTTTTATTGAGGTTTAAAATGATCCGAGTTAAAAGCATTATTGGTTTCCAGAATTCTTACATGAAACAGAATTTCGGAGTGAAAGCATTTATAATTTCAGAAAAATGTACTCCGCAAGTTGAAATGTATTTTAGGCGCCGTTACTTTTGGATAGATTAATGGTTCACAATCATAACAAAGAAGGAAAACATCAAGATAGGTAGGAATGGAACCTTATCTTCCCACTTATTATTTTCACTGGCCAAGTTAGTATGCTATTAAACCTGGAGAACAATTTTAAGGAAACTTAAATTTAGTAAAATGATATAATATTCAATTCATTTGGAAATGGAGAACAATTTTCTCTTGGAAGCAATGCACGTTGGTCGTTTATAACTCACACATGGCCACGAGAAAAGTTTTATATCAATTTGCCATTCTTGTCCCCGCATCCCGTATTTCAACTTCCCGTTAAGATTTCTGACTCACGCAGAAAGAGTAGGTACGGACTCGTCCAAGCGGTATAATTTAGTTTGATTTAATGCTACCTAAAATCACCCCTTACGCATGTTAAGGATCTAACTTAATGAAGTTGCGTAAGGATAATTGTTCGAGGACATAGCCTGCGCCACAATTTACGATTTCGGGTTTATTACCCATCATAAGCATATATTTTCCTAAATGATCGTAAATATGTTAGGCTATGGGGCAAGATCATTTTATGAGCGTTTCAAAATTGAAGTAGTGTTGCTGCACAGTATCGATTTATGATGATCATCGACGATTGTCCTAATCAGTGAGTTTCGAAACTTACGAAACGATATTTTGACATAAAATACGGTCTTTGAATCTAGATAACGGATCTGCAGTGCCCAAATTGACAACCGCAACGTTTTTGTTACGTGTATGTCTTCTTTTTTGGAAAGATTTCCGAAAATCAAGTATTCAACATTTTTTTACAATTTTTCACTCGGAAAGGTAAAATAAAAAGAACAACAAATATCTCAATCGCACAAGATGACGGAATTAAGTATTTAGTGAAAAAATAACCATGGGAACTTTCGCTTGAAGAAAATACCATTTATTTCGGCCAAGGTCTCGGTATTTTATGCCATCATTAAGTGAAGGAATTTTGCAAAGAAATTAGTATAAATACAAAATTCAACCGAATGAGGTTTGGGAAGTGGGAAGGGGATGGAAGATGCAGGAGAATTGGAGTGGGATCCTTTCATCACCCTTTCATACTGACCTACGCCCTTGAGGAAGTTCGTTAGTTTCACTCAACTTAAGAAAATTCGACGAAACTTGCCGGAAGGATTACTTATGTTGTCTTAAATCTACCTGATTTTTTTCAGAATTATTTATTAGAGAAATCATGCGTCCCAGAGGAAATATCGACTGTTAAATCAAGAAAATTCAGAATTTTACCTCCGATTTCCACGGTGAAATTAATTGATTCGTGTAGAGTATTCAACAAATCTATGAAATTGTCTAGTTGTCGGTAGCTACCCGTCCACAGGCATAAAAATTGGACGCATGATTTCTCTATTTATAGGAAAATGTCCTTTACCGACGCTATAATCCCAAAGGATTCTTTCCACCACCACACGCATAAAATGTCGGCATTCCACTCTTTAATACACCGCCTGGTCTCTATTCCTATGTCCAAATGTAATTTTGACAATGAGTTATCAATAATTAAATCCATTTCAGTTCACAATGGATATAAAACTGTTACTATTGATAACATTCTTGATAGGAAGTGGAAAAAATGTACATTAAAATCAATTACAACGATGTCCTCTAGTGTTGATAGGACAGCTAAATCCTGGCGTAAGATATCATTTCTTGGCCCCCTATCCTATCATGTAGCCAATGAGTTCCCGAAAGATAGGGTAAAAATCTCTTTTTATAATAGTGCAACTATTGGTAAACTATTATTTAACTCTAAAAATAAATTTGATAATAGGGACCAAAGCGGTGTATATAAATTATGTTGTGACACGCCTAATTGTAATGCCGTATATATTGGGCAAAGTGGGCGTGCAATAAACACTCGAGTAAGAGAGCATGTAAAATGCTGGCACAATGATAATCCTAAGTCGAATTTTGCTAAACATTTACTTTACCACAACCATCATAGTGATTTTAAAACTCTGGTTCTCCATACCCAATGTAAAGGGAAAAAACTTGACTTTTTGGAACAATTTCAAATAAGCTTGTCATGTAAAAACAAAAATGTCTCTGTTGTAAATGACCAATTGTACCCATCCCACTCCTCCCCATTACTCTCCATTCTCCTTGAACGAAATTTGAATCCGTCACCTTCCTGACGATTGCGTCACTACCACTAAAATCCTAACCGTCAACCTCCCTGTAAACAAACCCCCCCCCCCTCTTACTCCCGTTGCGTCACGACTTCCCCCCCCTCCTTCCCCAATTCAGTCGCCTTTACTCTCCCACCACTCCCCTCCTCCATCCCATACCTATATATATATCGCTCGTGTATTTGTGACTTCACCTTGATAATGGCAATGTTTGCCGAAACCTAGGTCGGTTAAATAAAAAAAAATTGGTGTGGAAATATTTACAAAGTGTTTTCTGTTACAATGCAATCTGTGACAATTTTCCACAAACTTTCGCCTGATACTTTGTAATCTAAGAGCTAGTAACTCCATGCTCCTCCGTGTACCATTACATCGTACAGATAAGTTTAGAGGGGCATTTTGGATAATTGCTCCTATAATATGGAATACTCTACCTGAAACCATATGCACGATTATAACAATTGTAACTTTTTTAAATCCCGTTTACGTGACTACCTCACTAAATTACAGCATGGTATTACTGCTCTCGCTTGTAGTTTCATTTATTTATGTATTTTGTTGTTGTTAATTTGTCACAATTCATTTGTTTATTTGATATTGTATGCGCGTCCTATCTCTTGTGAGATGCACTAAACTGACATTGTATTTTGTATGAATTGAATTTGTTAATGGTACTCTCGCAGGACTTTTTAGTCCTTTTGTACCTTCGATGATATAAAGAAATATTAAATGTCAAAAATATCTCTCAATTCCACCACCCCCTTCCCTCCCTCCTCCCCTCTCCTTCACCGACCCTCCCTCTACCCCCCCCCCAGGCCTCTACCAGTTGGGAGTTTCTACATTGCGGAGGTCCAAGGACATGTGGTGGACAAGGACTCGAATGCCCTTGTCCGACATCTATTTAACGTGACGGACCCTCGCGATACCTCCACTATCAATTGTTCCTCCAGCTCCATCAGACTTCCGTCCCTGAGTCACTGCTGTTCCAACCCTCGTTCTCACCTTCCCCTATCCCGCTCCACGCCTCCCCTGTGGAGGGGGAGTGGCTGGAGGGGGAAGGGGATCTCGAAGAGCGTAATTTGACCGGGTTGACAAAGTCGTCGGGCAAAATAAATGAAAGGATTTCACTCGCGCGACCTACTCCCGCGACTAGATTTATGGCAATCAAAAGATATCATTTGCCAAGACATAATAATAGACACAGAAAATCTCCTTTTCCCAACTGCTCGTTGTCACGATCATAGAAATATTCACCTAAGTTAGATGGCAAAATAACCTTCAAAACACTAATTGACACAATAAACAGGATGCACTCCTGCACTACCAGTGACAATACACCAAAAACTGTTTATCAACGCTGGCCAGCGCAATATTCTACTCCAACACAATTGAAAGCCAACATGGCCCAGCAGCAATGTGATCTCAGATCGAATAATTAGTCTTTAAACCAAATGAACAAAGCTACTGACCAAACTGGTCGGAATTTGAATCTTTGACTGAAGTTAACTGTTTACCGCAGTGAAAAAAACCAATGCAATCGTTCCAAGAGGCAGGTGAGCCCTGCTCTTAGAGAATCCTGAAGTACATACCTTTTTTCCAGCACCTTAACTTGTTTGCTCTCTCCTGGTTACACTAGGGGGAGGGGGGGTGGGGGGCACGCAGGCTGGCCCGCGTCGTCGGTGGGGTGGGAACTCCCAACTTCCGCTGCTCAGGTTCCCCCGCCAGCACACGTTCCATGCCTTCCTGGAGAGAGACCCGCCCAGCTCAAGACCCGACGACGGGGCCTCTTATCACACTCGTCACTTCACACAACACACGCGGGACTGGTAGGCAGGCGAGTCAGAGCTTCCTTTTTATGCGGATCCCGGACTTTCGTCCTTCACTTATTTCCCAGCTTGCACCATGGTCCGCCATACAACAGGTACGAATCAAGCGCACCATATGCCAAGCACTCCTGCACTCACGCTCGCCAATGACAGACACATTAAAAGGACATGATGGGTACATGATCTATTGATGCATTTTATAAAACACATTGAAATATCTTTTTGCGTGAGTGAACCAAATAAAAAAATAACGCACAATTGCAAGGTGTATGTGGTTAGGATTTTGCTCTCCACATTGGAGAGTGAATACGATATTGTGACGATCACGGACCGTCACGATAGCCTCCTAGTTAAAGGCCGTTACCATAGTCTCGTGTTACTGACCTTTGGCAGCAACTGGGTTGGGAAACGCTTTCAGAACGTCGATTAAAATTTAGACTCAATCTATTATGTAAGTTCCAAACCGGTCTATTCTCTGACGACGTTGATAATATTTTACGAAATCCGAAATACTACGGTAGATCATATCATGAGAATAAAATTAGGGAAATAGACTGCAGAACGGACTGATTTAAAATGTAATTTTTCCCACGAACTATAAGGGACCATATCAGCTGCAAATGAGACTTTTAACCAGATTTGTCAATAGGTAGTGTAGCTCTTAGTAGTAGTAGTACTCCCTAACACTTGAATCCTTAAATGTTACTTAGTACTAACAGCACGCCGTGCATGTTTTCTACATAAGTCTTGAGTCTCTTTCCATTTGTTTAGTTGCAAAATACATACCTATATACTAACGGTCCCTCTCCATTGTGATAATATCTGTAGTGTAGTGCATGCTTGTGAGGCTTCGTGTCGTGACAAGCATTAGAGATTTATGCTAATGTATAATTAGTTGTAGTTACACTAACTTTAGGGTATAGTGTAATGCATGTTGGTAAATACTCACCCCCTGCCAGACACCCCTGAGGTGGCTTGCAGGGTATTTTGTAGATGTAGATTTAGCTTGAAGTTACTTTCATGTAGGTCAGCCAGCAGGTCATTATTAATTTCAATAAACTCTACACTAAAGCACCTCCGAAGTTACCTCCGACACTGGGTTAATCCCGAAGGCTTTGGGTAGACCGCTGCACTATCTTCCGTTGCATGACACCCATTGACAAACCCTGGCAGGAATTTTCCTACAGAGCAATGAACTCTTCTTGGATGAATTTGTGGCCATGCACATTAGGGGTTATCGAATTGCAAAAATTCTTACTATGTGACCGAATGTGCGGTCCATGATGGTTCTTTTCGGAAGCTTTTTAGCATTTTTGGCAATAAATGCAATAATTCATTTAGTTCTGAATTGACAGTGGAAGAGGTACCACAGTTGTGCTCTGGTGCTTTTTTGGAAATACTTCCCTGGGTTGGTTTTTTTTACTGAAAACCTCTGGCCACTTCATCATCATTTTCGGGCAGCCTTTGAGGTGATATTCTTTTATGTATTTTACCAGAATTCGATCACACATACATGTATGTGTTTTAATTTCGTACACCTCGTTATTTTCACAGAAGCTACTGAGTGGAAATATCTTCAATGTTCTATCAGCATTAGTTTCCTAATGCTTATCACTAAGTGTTTCATTTTTGTTATTTCTTATCCCCCCTGTGTGTGAGCAAAAATAGATGCATAGTTTTTTAATAGGAAAATGGCAGAGTCTTGTACATATTTAGTAAAAATAAAATATCGCCACGAAATATCTCATCTACTGTTGTGTAAAAAATATATCTTTGACACCAAACCACCGTTGAAAGGCATTTTAATTATCTATCAGGAAAGTTTCACTTAGAAAAAAGGTAATAGTGACGCTACTAATGATACTAAGGCCCTTACTGATTTCCTGATGTTCTTTTTCTTGGTGCGTCACCAACAGAAGTGGGAAGTTAGTTAAAGTAATGACGAATGATTCCTAAGACGAAACCAAAAATCGGCTCTCCCTTCTATCTCTCTCTAAACTCAACTCGTGGTTCTACATGCCTTTAACAGTTAACAACGTTCTCATACACAGAGCCAAAATTTCAAATGAGGTAGTTCTTCCATTGGGCCAATTATAAGAAGATCCTGTAGAGGCACGAAATAAGGATGTAAGAAAATTTAGAGAATGTTTAACAGGAAACAGAGATTGGCCCCCAACGAGGAATTACTTCTTATCATTACCTGGGACCCCTTAATTTCAAAAACCTAACCATTAATATCAAAGAAGATCAGGAGTATGTCAAACGATCTAGTAATACTTAACCATTATACGTATACATAATTATATTAGACTATTCAATTCAATTAAAGGGACATAGTAACATGAAGCGATACTGAACAGGAATTTATAGATTAAGGAAGTAAATATTCTTCAGCCAGCTCAGAAAAATACCATTAATATTACAAGCGATTTGCTCTAATGTTCTCCAACAATTTAGTAATAATATATTTTACTTTATAAATCCATAACCGAAATGAATTAGTTTTCAAGTTTAATTAACGGAGATTTTTCGGATTTCTAGCGTTAGTTAAGATAACATTCGATTTTATGCTTTCTAACGTTACGTTAGATATTAATCGATGAAAGTGCATTTTACTTTCAATTCCATCGTTAAAATTTCAAATCAGCTACAACCACTGACAATTTGTACAGATTTTCCAGATAAATTATCGAAGGATGTTTGCAATTTTATTCGTCTAAAAAAAGAGAAGCAGGGATGTATGTCTCTCTGGACTGGTCCATGGGTCTGGATGTGGACGAGTGAGTGGAGGGGTGCAGAGAAAAGGTGACCACTGATGAGCCGCAGGAACTTGAGAAAGAGGAGCAGAAAACTAAGGTGGATGTACTCTCTTCAGGCTCGGAGGAGAAGGAGAAGATAGGGGAAGCAACTACTTCATCAATCAAGGAAATCTTTGCCAAAGGGATGGATGTCAGAAAATGTGCAGAGTACTACCCCCCAACAAAGCCCAAACAAGCTGTAAATGGATATGGTGTGGAATTACCAGACAAGTCACATTTCCGAAATATCCTGAGGAGAAGGTAGAAGCAAAGTTCTTAGGGCGAATGTTTCGTAAAAGTCAAACCTGGCGAGCCTCAAGCAGGTCTAACGAGGGAAAAGAGATTAAAAAAGAGAGAGAAAGGGAAAAAACACCAGAACCCTGATGTGGAGGCAGACTCTCCTTAGAAAAAATAACATCTTCTCCTTTTACCTTCTCAGCACCTTCCTAGCAGACCTTCTTCACAAGGTAAAGTGAGGTTAAATTTTCATTTATTTCATGTAATTGCTTTTTTATTTATATATTTTTTTGTATTAAGCAGTCTGTAAGTTATTTTATACCACCCCATGAATGTATAATGTTCCAAAGATAAAAGGATTTTTTTCATCCGAACAGTTTGATTTACAATATTTACATATTTATTACGGGAAAAATTCGTTAGGTATACGTCTTGTTTGGTATAAATCTAAGGATCTGGAAAGAATTAAAGACGTATACCAAGGCACGTACCATTCTATAATGAAATATCAAATTTAAAAAATGGAAATTGCCGCGATTCTCTGCCATTTAAGTTCGTTATTGTGGAAATATACATATAAGTGATGCCTTTGACTAGTGAACTAATCATTTATGAATTAAAGTAATAATATTTGTTGTTCAAGCGTGTTTATACATATGTGAGGAGGGCTTGTGAAGTCGACAGAATTAAATGCTATCATCTACCGAGGTAACACTAAAAAGCTGCTAAAATACTACCAAAATATGTAGTCAGTCGTGGATAATAATATTGCAAGAAAGTTATAGATTGCTAGACTGACTGACCCAGATACGCCAAAGGCGTGAATGGCTTGAACTCACGATATTCAATACTGCCCGGCATATCCACCGCGTTCTTTATCATCGATATATTTTTTTTCGCCGATAAACTCCTCAAAAAAGTAGTCCAATGCTTGTCCCTTGGCAATTCAGACTGCGAGGGGGTCGATAGGTAGGCATTTTCATGCCCATATGAAGCTTTTTTCAGAATTGGTAAAAACTCGTAAAATCGTTGTTCTATTTCATCCCATTGCAGGTCCGTGGAGAGCCAGCACCAGAGATATTTGCGCAGCGTGTTCGTCTTTTGTCATAAAACCGCTGCTATAGTTCCCCTGAATGTCATGTGAATTCCATGGCTTCCACAATCACCATTCGATCCCAATACTCTGAAAATGAGCATAATTCGAATGTGGCGATTGAGAATCCAATTTGAGAGTGCAAAAAGCCCAAAGCACTAAAACATTTTAGTACAAGCTTTTATTTACATGCAATACGATACTTCCAAAGGATACGATAATTCAGTAAAAAAAACAGGAAGTGAGTAGAAAAGGTTGCCGAAATAACAACGCCTTGTTTTTTTAGAGCAGGCATACAACACGGTTATAAGTCTACTAGATTTTAGTCTGTAAGGTTTTAACTTTTTTCACTAAACACTCACTAGAAATATTGAAAGAATTGCGGAACTGGCCGCGCAGTAACTTGAACGGAGTCACTCGCTGATGGTCACACAATTGCGTGAAATTGGTCACACAATAAAGCCTCCATAAGATTCACAGTGAGAGATGACGCCTGGGTAGCTTAACTGGTAGAGCACTCGGCGCGAAATCGGGGGACCTGAGTTCGAATCCCAGTCCAGGAGAATGATTTTTTCACTGTGAATTTCACACGAATGTGTCACTAGTAATAGTTTGAAGCAAAGGTGAATTTAGATAACAATAATGCCAACTAAAAGCCACTAATATGTAAGGGGTGTCATTTCCAAAGAAAAATTGTTGTAAAGTTTTACTAAGAAAATTTGTAACCCAAATAATGTGGAAGGAAAATAAAATACGTAGTTGAAAAAAGGGAGCTGAAAGTTTTTGTTTATATAAATTTACAACAGGAACTACCAACTTTAATATATTTAATATACTATATAAAAGAAGCAGTCCTGACTAACTGATTCATCAACGCACAGACCAAACTGCTGGTGACAGAACTTCAAAATTTTGAGGACACCTCCGTACCGTGAAGTATAGCTGCACTAAAATGTTTTTTTGAAAAAAACAATTTTTGGGGTTGTAATTACCCCATTAATGTGAAATTTTACTACCATAAGAAAAGTTTTAAATTCGGTGCAGGTGTTTCTTAATTTGCTTTTTTAAATTACTTACACTCAAGATATTGAATGGAAATTTATATCAAAGAACGCATAAAAAAATGCAGTGTTTAATTATTTCATTCAGTTTTTTTATACGCTTCGTTTTTGCCCAAGTATTGCGATTTGAGCTCTCAATTCATCAATTTTTCTTCCTTTTTAACAATAGAAATTTCCTTCGCAACCAGGCGTGAATATCCATAGCAAAGCCACCGGCATGGGGAGGTACAGGGGAGCTTCGCCTCCCTGGCTAGCTACTGTGGGGAGCGAAGCGAGCCGTCACACAGTGGTGCCAAACCCCACTTTAGGCGGGCTAAAGTCCAAAAATGAAATTTTGAATTAGGGTTTCTGAAATAATAGGTTGGGCAACCTGATGTTTGAACTACGTAACGGTGTATTTCACAGGTTGGTAAGTATGCACCTGCGCGTAGAAATGAATGTCAAAGTGAGAGAAGAGCGGAGCACTGGTCCCACGGACGGATAGACGCCGAATTGGACGGTCGATTTGAAACTATTAGTACAGCATACTGGTGTCCTCTATTTCATTTTTTAAACTTTCAATCGATTTAAATAAGCAAGTGGAGTGTGAATACGATTTTAAAATTTATTTTTGTAAGATAATAGGCGTGGAGTAATTAATTATCACGAATGAAAATTTATTGATTTTACAAAATGAAAATTTTCAATTATTTAGAGAAAAGTTATATAATCGGACGGAATCGTATCGTTACTTTGAGATATATTATTCATTTAAGCATGAGCTAGAGATTGCAAAAGAAATCAACTGCCATTGAGTTGCAAAAGGACTGTTACGATATAAAAATTAGTATGCACGAGAAGCGGATAGGAAATTCATCCGGCCGCTATGGCCGCATGGCAACGGGTAAACTATAATATCTATAAACAATTTCAATCATGGAAAGAAAATGCAAGTACCGTAAATAATATCTGTTTATGAAGTTATTACTAGTTTGTAATAAGTCAAATTTGGATGCTATATGTATTATGTCCACTCTTAGGTACAAGTGGTGGTGTTTGTTACACCAGGGCTGAGATTTCCAAAATCTCAGCCCTTTGAAACTTCTGTGCAAATCGTATCATTTTTTCTATGAAAAATGAAAATATTTTGCAAAGGTGATTACAAAAAATAATTTGATGGCAGATTCATTTTCGACGACCATCTCAATTTACGTGAATATTTTTTATTTGATTCGTTCAGATTATTCTACTGAAAAATAATTTTACTGTCATAAATTGTAAAAATAATAAAATTTGCAAAAATAAATCATAAAATACAATAAATATTGCAAATTTGATATTAGCTCTCAATTAAGCAATCTCAAAAACGTACACATGCCTATTTTGCAGTTGATTGTAAAATGTTTGGACTTTTGTCCGTCTAAAGTGGGGTTTGGCACCACTGTGCGTCAGCGGCTAGTATATACATACATATAATTTAATTTTGTTTTACTTGTAAGAGAAAAATATCCAAAATTACATTCTATAGCAAGGTTGCATGCATAGAAGGGACACCCGGCAAAGGAGCTAGGCCGAGTGACAATGACAATCAGGCCAGAAATGGAAAGAGTTATTCTAAAAGACGATGTGGCATCCATGAAAGATAATATCTCTGAGGGCCCTAAATCATGGCAAATGGACAACTTTCCTTTGAATACGTGTGATATTAGGGTGCGGGTAAAACAACTATAATTGCAAAATAAAAAATACGAAAGAAAAATATTATAATGCATGAATGTCACCAAAAACGACGATTGGGACCGTGTTATTCCTTTTTTTTCTGCTGTGAACTATCGAAAGATCGCGTGCAAAAAGTCACTATGCCTAGGTTTTGAAATAGGAGTCCAGGGGACGAAACCAGCATTGAACCGGGTACTTCCTGGGTCGAAATCAAGTACTTCATATACCAAACTAGCCTCTTGCTGATGAATGACATACATGAAACAAAAGAGTCCAAGGGCAATAGAAAAAGTAGAACATAGCGCGAAAGCAAGTTGTGGGTCAAATGACCCCAAGCCGTCCTTCTAGGTAAAACCTCTCATAAATAATGAAGAAAACAAAACATTATGATTAAATTCACGCAAATTTATCACATTTTAGAACAAAATGAAGAAAGTGAAAAAGTTTCAAAATTTAAAAAAATATTTTACTAAGAGAAAAATAAAATTGAATTCTGAAAATGGGTCAAATGACCCCTACCGTTCTTCTAGTGTTAAATAGAACCTCATATAAAAACCTCATAAATTATAAACAATTGAGTGCACTTTTGCTAGTACTGTGTATATTTCCTAGCTTCAAAGCAGCAGTGAGTGAAACGTATCCTCTTTTTCAGCATTTGAACTTAGAGCTTACAAAGGAGCGAATTAAGAGCATTAGAAGCAAATCATATTATCATTATTGATGTGTAAAAAATGAAAAATTCATACAATATGAAAACGGACAGACATTGACCTTACAGCACTGCTCAACACTTCACACCCCTCTAAACCTTCTGCTGACCTATTATTCCCTTCTAAAAGCAATATCTCCCTGCTACATATTGTTTTGGTTCTCTTTTTATTCTGGTATCACGGGGGATCCTTAAAATGATTCCGTCAGACAATAAAAAGCAAAAAAGAAACATGTTGAATTGAAAAACATGGCCATGAACATCGGCTAAATCATTTTCCATTATTCTCTAAAATTCCAATGGAACTCTGGAACTTGTAATAATGATAAAATTAACTTGTATCACAGAATCTAAAAAGACTCCGCATTTAATCTTAAAAGTGTGAGTGGGGGAGAAATATCAATACCATGGACCAAATCTATTTTTTCACTAATGCCACCAAAGAGAGCAAAAGGTAAAACTTACATTTTTTCTTTATTTTTTTAGTAATTGTTAGGAAAAGTTGTCAAACTAACTTCCATGTTGTCTTGTTTCCCATAAGATTTTTCTATAATTCCGTAGTACAAATTTCTCTTTATTGCCTGCCATTTCCTTCGTATCTTATTTTATTCTAGTCTTATTTTGTGAAACATGTATTTTACTTTTCATTATACGATTTGAAGGAAACGTTTCACTTAATTTAGTTGTTAACTTTTACGCCTGTTTTCAACTGATATCTTGTCGTTTGATGTGTTTTTTTGTTTCTTTTTGTATTCTACATTTGTTTAGATGCGCTTCAAGGCCTTTATCTTTATTCTTGTATGTATTTGCATTTTTGCAATTTAATTCATATGTGTTATGTATCCACCTGAACCCAGGGGACATGGGATACCAGGTTCTAAATAAAAGTTATTCTATTCTATCAGTCGTACATAATTATCCGCCTGATACCGACTAAACTGTGCTAAGATATCCACCAGTTGAGGCCTTATTCGCAGTCTGTCGCGATTCTTACACTTTCATTAGACATTCACAGCTCTATAAAATTAAGTTCGTGCGATTTGTAAACAATCTAATTTTCCTGAAAATGTTCTTGACCCTCATTTCAGAGGCTTTTCCTCTTCCGCAGAATTCCCCGCACCTTACAAGACGCAGGGTATAAAGACATGCGACAAACACAAATTTGCAAAATTCTAAACGAAAAAAAAATTATTCACCCTAACTGGGATTCGAATCCAGATTCAAGAATTTTGCAGCGAGAGATTCAACCAATTAATCGGCCCCGGCATCCTCTAATACCACTGTGGATGCTCGGACGGACTTCATAGGAAAGAGTTGATGTGGAGAGGTACCAAGCATGGATTACTACGAGGCACCCCGTGCCCATGGAGCCCATGGAGCCTCAGAATTGCTTCCAAATGCACTTTAATAAGAGAGATTGAGCGTGAAAATTATATTGGATTGTATCCTCACACCATTTCCGACAACAATATAAACATAATTTAACTCCAATGGATCAAAAAAACTTTTGAATTTACATCCATCATCTTTATTTATCTCGTTTTCTTCTTTTATCTCCCTTTCAAAACATAACCACTGAACATTCCTATGTGCTGATTTTGACATCGCATTACTCATTACCATTATGTAACCAAGACTTACCAAAGACGGAATTTTAAAAAAGGCAATTAAACGTTTTAACAATGATCCGAAAACATTTGATGTCCTTATACCTAATACTACAGGGGCACCAACTATGTCATATCATAACACATCTAAAACCCTACATAAATGACCTCACCGTTTGGAAAATATTGTTTGCCATTTTAATTAGTAATTTGTATAAAATGCTAGTTATAAATGAGAAATACATTTTTTTTAATGGCAAATACATTTTCGAATTCGCGCAGCTTGGAGCCTTGGAGCCATCTCTCGCATACTCTTCTCCAAGTCTCCCTCCACTCTTCCCCACTTCCCAAAATGCCTTTTTTTATATCCACAATGGCAACGTTTTTCATTCACTCTGTTGGTGGGTGTTCACTTCCAAAGTACATAACATTTCAGAAATATTTTTCGACCATCGATGATTTTTTCATTCTTTTTAAGTTTCCCATACCATTTTAAACTTCCAATATTAAATTCTTCTGTGTTTTTTTCCTGCTTATATCATTTTTTTAAATTTAAATGCATGTTACAGTCATGTTAACAGTTTAAAATGAAAAATTTCTCAAAAAAAATATGAATTACAATTTTTTTCCTTTAAAAAATAGCCAATGAAGTCCTGATAAGCCTTTCCATGCTTGTCAGCAGGTGCTCTTTTTTATATGTATCTTTATTTTCACCATGTTATTAAATACATATTTAAAATCAATTAAATAAAATATTTAAATATAAGTTCAAGTTTCAAACTTAAAAAATTTGAATAATGTATTTAGATACCTGTTTAATTGCCAGAAATTAGCATAAATGAAAAGTAAAAGAAAAACCCCTTTTAAAAGTAATAAAACACATAAATATACACAAAACAGAATGTAAAATTTCTATCATAACATATAAATATACCTTTGTTTCGTTTAACTTTTAACTATTTTTATAGAATGCACAGCATTTTTCAGTCCCAAGGATATCCCAAGGATACCTTCTCAACACGAGTGACATCATTGGCAGCGCTGTTGTAAAGCGCTGAAGTGATCTACTTCCCGCAGCAAGATGGCGTTAGGTGTCTCGAGGGAGTGAAGGGATTTGGTATCACCCACCGAGGAAATCCGTCGGCCTTTAGTACTGCTGGTGATGGAGAGTGTGGGTGCCGCAAATGAATTCGCGCCGTTGTATGTGTGTGAATGCTAAGGGACAAGAGATAAATGGAGTCTAGTTTGGCCTAACTCACTGATTTCCCTAATCAATTTCCTAAACGTGCCGGCCGTCCAGCCCGACAGCGATCACTTGGCCCTCGTATCCGAGGCTCTTCGGGACGGAATCACTTTGCGGCAGCGACTTGACTCCTTCTCCAACCTCCCCTGGCTCGACGACTCCCGCAGTGAACACATAACAACATACACTCCTACTGATCCCAATACATGGGTGGATGCCGACTACTCAAAGATAGGGATGGGCAAGATAAATATATCGATAGATATCATATCAATATTTAAAACATGTATCGATAGTTATCGAGCCAAAATTATCGATATATCAAAACACGTGATTCCTCAAAGTTTCATTAAAATATATAAAAAATGTTGAAGTAAAATTTGGAAAATTATCGACATTTAGAAGTAATTAAAAAGTCTTATTTTTTTTATTTTTACAATGAATTTTTCCCAATCAAACCAGTATTTGTCTGATATTGACATCAGAAGAACTCTCTTTTTTACATGTTCCCCCGTTAATCTACTCCTGCTGTCTGGTACCACGAAGTTAACTGCAGAAGCAACTCTTTCGGATGGAACAGATGAGGCTTGGCATATTAAGTACTTCAGCGCGATTTCCGAAAGAACCGGTGTGAAGTGTCGGGAGTTCACCCAAAACTTTATTGATCTGATTTCCTCTCCAGTAGTGGTTGGTCCAGATACTGCTTCAGCTCATTAGGGACAGAGCTAGGAAGCTCTTACGTAGTAGTGCTAAGCGGTAATAGGTGTTCATGTCTGGACCAAAATGAACTTCTATCAACGTTTTCTTGTTCTGTTTGTGCAGATCGTACCTCTGGAGAACGTTGTCCCATTCGCCTATGTTCTATGCGAATATCATCACTTATTTTCGTTGTAGCACTAGACACCGCAGCTGGAGAAACAACTTTACAATGGTGACGTGCTAAACAAATATATCGAATTTGATACTCGGAAAAAAATCAACTTTTGATATATCGACATGTAAAATATCGACGATAATTATCGATAGATTTTCAAAAATTATATCGAGTTTTTGATATATCGATATTATTTGCCCAAGCCTACTCTGAGAGTTTATTCCGGGAAAAGCCTGATGCAAGAATAATAAAGTCCGTTCGTTTAAATTAATTCCGTTGCATGTGTTTTCTCAATAAATGAGCAGCATAATTTCTACAATTCGATTACACGTCAGCTAGCACTACCTAGAGCTATTCCAATTTAGAGAGAAAATGGCCATCATCTATTCACCCTAATACGTCCCAATCCTTGAAACTACGATAATTTGTGTTGGGCATTTACCTTAATAATAGAAGCACAAAACATTTCAACAATAAACATGAACCGCAGCGAACGATAACAAAGTAGATAACATCTTACCTTTATCATGAGGAGCTTACTGGTCTGATAATTAATGATCATCTGTCCTGGAAGGTCCCCTTGCTTACTGCCTTATAATTTGCTCTATTGATTCATGCGGATTTTTCAAACCTGTTAGGTGAACTTCACTGTGATATGTTATCGGTATAATAAATACCGAATGAAGTGAATCAGTAGTGAATATTAAATTGTAACTATTACAAAACACATAAAAAAGCATACTATTAAGGTGGTTCCACCGTAAAATGACTTAAATGTCATTTTATTCATACTCTGTCTACTTGTAAAAACACTTGTCCTCTATCTGATATGAACAACAAAATAGTAACTTTCCACGCTATTTTATTCTATGATTGAACTTGATATTACATGGCGTTCAATGGGGAAATTATAGAAACACGAGGAAAAATAGTATTTTTCCTTAAAATGTAAATGCCATTTTCGCATAAAACTACTTATATGAATGAAATAATCCAAAGAAATTGAATTTATTGCGTCCTTCGTGTGTAGGTGTAGGTAGTTTTCCGAATCCACGTCAATTCATAAACATCCACGATGAGCCATCCAAAATCGCCGGAGAGGAAGACTGACGAAAGGCGTTCGACTGCACTACGACAATGCGCGCCCGCACGTCTCTCGCCACACCAAGGATTTAATCGACAATTTTGGCTGGGATCTCGTTGAACATGCTCCCTACAGCCCTGATCTTGCACCGAATGACTTCTTGTTTCCAAAATTAAAGCAACACTTGGGTGGACAACGTTTCGAGGCTGATGAAGGAGTGCAGGAAGCGGTCACCAAATTCCTCCACGGACTGGCGGCGGACTTCTTTGAAGCTGGATTCAAAAAGTGGATTAGTCGTGAACAAAAATGCATTGAAAAATCTGCAGATTATGTTTTAAAATAGCTAAGAAATTAAGCTTTCCAATGATGCATTTTTCAGTTCAAATAAAAATTTCCTTACACCTTAAAAAAATTTGAGAACCTTATTTTTTACACAACCCTATATATCTACAGTGTTTTCCCTTCTAGTAACAGACGTTTTAATTGCAAGGTTAAATTATTAAAGACTTTTGATTAATATTTAAACGTAACATATTTGAGCTAAAAGTTTGCCTCAGCAATTTTCTCTACCCGCAAAACACACTCGATTATAAGATAAGTTCTGTTAGAGCTGTTCTAGAGAGTCAGGGTTCCTAACTCATCCTATTACTCCGGGAGGATCTGGTTGAGTTGGCAGTCATGGCTCCAACCACCCTACCAAACCTACCCCAGATCCTCAAATACCCCTCCCCATTTACCTTCCCCAACCCCCCACCTACCCCTTCGCCGCCGATAATCGCCCCCTTAACTGGGGACGGCCAAGGGCTGGACCTAAATTACGAGGCAGCCTAGGATATGCATCGCCCCGGTCGGACCCTGTAAGGGTCCTTCCGAACGACTTCCCTCGATGGGGTCCCTTAATCTTTGAGTGGCAACGAGGGAAGGGTGGGAGCGGAGAGGGAGGCATTGCACGACGGCTAAACTGCCCCTTTTGCCGCCACCCTTCTTGCCACTCCCTCCTCACCTCCAACCGCCAATGAGCGTCACCTGAATTACAACGACCTGTCGCCATTACACCTAGGTATAACTCGGTCATTAGCGAATAAGTTATTTTACATTTTTCAATTTTACAGGTTATTATAATTTAAAAAAAATTGCCTATGATAGGAAATACCACTAACTGTTCATCTAAATCATGTATTGCACTATCCCGGATACCGGGTATTATGCCGGGTTCTAGCGGCTGTATTCTGCGTAATTTGAAGAAAAGAAGAGAGAAGAAAAGTACTTGGAAAGCTTTGAAATGTGGTTATGGCGACGAATGGAGAAGAATGGATAGAAAGATAAGAACACGAATGAAGAAGTGCTAAGGAGGTTTGGAGAAGAAAGAAGTATATTGAGAGAAATTAAAAAGAGGCAAAATGGATTGGAAATATTTTAAGGAATAACAGCCTACAGAAATTAATAATAGAAGGGAAGAGAGGAAGAGGAAGGAGGAGGCACGGAATGCTGAGGGATATAAAAGAAGGAAGGAGTTGTGCAGAGATGAAGAGAGAGAGGCCCAGGACAGAATGCTGTGGAGACAACGCTACCGTTGAAACCTGTCTGCGGACAGAAGCACCAATGATGATGATGATGGTGACGTTCATGTTGTTCTATCCCAGATTTAGCCAAATGCACTTAATTTTTACACGTTTTCTCAAACCAAAACACCTCATGTGCCTTGAAGGAACCCTACTGGGAGTAACAATCAAAGGCTGTTTCTGCGAACACTCTTAAGTGATCAGAGCACACTATACCGAGTAAGTTACGCGCCATGCCGAATGGTTATTTACTCTTAGGTTGCTCCCATTGTCTACAAACAGAAGTAAATGCTTCGGAATTCCAAATGCTAAAACCATTCAGAATTAGTATTCAACAATATTATAAAAATTGTACCGACTATATACCAAAAAATGTTTCATTGAGTGGTTTAATTGAATACAAGTTAAATTGCAATTTTATTAAAATTTCCCGTTTTGCGACTGCTTTCGTGAATTGAAAAACGGAATATTTTACCATGAGCAGCAAGGTGATTAGACAATATAAGTCTACGGGTCGGAGATCTATTTTTCTACAGTAGCCATCCTTTTCTTATTTTCCCTCGCGCCTTCTCAGTATTCGTCCATTCATAACGACCCTTCGGCACCCCCCAAATACCACTAATTGCCCTCTGCTGATCCAATAAATTTCACGGCCGCCGAATTACCGGCTTTCCTCCATTCAATTTGATTCCTTTCTTCCTTCCTTTACCTTCCTCCCCAAACACTTCTTTGTCCGTCTTCTGCAATTCTTCTCCTGACACATATCTCTAATCTAACCTCATCTTTCTTCTTCATGGGTCAGTTTTTGCCACCAAACAGAGTACGGAGTAGTGCTTTGACGTCTTTTCTGACTTCAGATAATTCCCTTTCTGGTTTTCAACAACAAACCATGGATTTAAGTATTCCAAAAAAATCAATAGAGATCTATTTTGATACTTCATTCAGTACTTTGATAGAAACATAATTAAATTTGGGAATATATTTGAATGAAAAATAAAGCCTCAAATTTGTCAGGTGATGGAAAAATGCATGTATATAAAAATATACCATTATCATGGAAATTCGCATAAGTAAGGAAAATGGAAAGTAAAGGTAGTGAAAGGTATTGTGATGCTCACATAATTATTGAAAAGTTAAAATTTACTTAAAATGGTCAACAAGAGCACAAAACTTAGCAGGCTCATCAGTATCCTATGAAGAAATTACGACATACAAGAATGTCAGATGAGTGGAGAGTAGATGATTAAAATGAATTTTTTAAATCCTCAATAAATTTTTCAAATCTCGAGGGTCATATTTCTGACCGGTACACCTCCGTTCCTAGTCACATAATTTGCTTGGACAAGGAGAAAATAGTTTTGTAACTTTTCCCAAACACTAAATACATAAATTTTGACACTATAACGGAAGCATCCTAATTAGTTATTTGACTGATTAATCCTTATTTGGCTTGTGTCTGTGATGCTCTATGCAAACGTAGTTTCCACAGTAAGTAATACTTCCTTCAACGATAGGTAATAGCGAAGCAGCCGTGTTCCTGCCTGAGCTATGGTCTTCACCCTCTCTTCAATTCTTCAACGAGCCCATTAATCAATTGAGGTATTTGCCTGTTTACTCTGGAAATACTTTATTTTGAACAAATCTGCATTATGACGCTACCATTACAATGCGCCTTTCCTGTACTTTTGGGTGAGTCTAGGCAATAGTGTTTCGTCGTAGGTCATTTTCTGTTCGTTCAGCTCATTTCATGATAACCACAGGGTCGCAAGGAAAGAGTGCCATCATATACTGCGAGGTAAAGGCACAAGCACGTTACCTACAGGTAGATAGGTATATTTTCTTTGACATTGTAAAGTTAATTACACCAAATTGTGTTTTCCGTTGATCATCATGGACTTCGGTGTAATACATTACTGTAGGGCCACACTACACCAACTCTGACTCACACGCGCCATGTGTATTACCTTCTTAGCCGTCATGTTCTTTCAATTTTCCCATGTCGCACCTTGTAATGTAAATATTAATACTTTTGTTAGTAATTATTTTAACATGCTATATTAATATAAAAGCATGATTGAGGCCTAACTAAGGAACCAAGTCTTATTCATAAAACCAAAGCTTATTCGCGCAGCCATTCATTTCAGCCACAGTTTCAACGACTAATTGCCATTTTCCAGGTTAAAAGTGATATATATGGAAGCGTGTTAAGATCGTAGAACGCCTGTGTATTTATTCTACACATAGTGTTCCTCTGGTTTGATTGTGGAGGCGAAGGAGACCCGAGGTTAAATACGACCTTGAGGACATGTTGGCTAGCAAAGGATTATATTGGGAAAGGATGAATAGAGAGAAGGGAATCCTGGCGTAGGATTACTCATCTAGGAGTACACTAGGCGGGCCGCAGTTTTAGACGACCCCTTACGGCGGACGGATTACTACATCTTAAAATAATTTTAACCTCCACACAGCACCCGCGGGCTCAATTCTCTCCCAATTCAAACCCGAGCACATTGGATGGGACACCAGTCCACTCCAACCAAATTCATCCCCGAATACATGTACTACATATATATTTTTTGGTAAGCTTCTTTACGATTTCTGCGATTATACTAAACTTTTTTAGCAACAGTTTCGCCGTGCTATTCTGCCGGCTTCGTCAGGCATTCTAAATCAACAATGAAAAATAAATAAACAAACTTAAGCGGTTATTATGTACAGCATGATTAATTAATACTTTAGTTTTTCAAAGGTCCACGGAACATCAGGGAAGCCATTGAAATAAAAAAAGACCTAACAACCTAAACAGAGAAGATGGCTATAAACTTCCTTATACGTGGAAAAGACTTTTGAAAAACTAAAGTATTAATTAATCATGCTGTGCATAATAACCGCTTAAGTTTGTTTATTTATTTTTCATTGTTGATTTAGAATGCCTGACGAAGCCAACAGAATAGCGCGGTAAAACTTTTGCTAATAAATTATAGTTTAATAGCAGAAACTTACCAAAATTAAAATGAACTGCGAAAATCTAAGAAAAATATTTAATACATGTAATATATGTATTTGACCACCCTTTACGGCCAAATCACGAATGTGCTCGCAATGCACAGCGCAACACGTTTAATGTTGAACATGGATATGCTGAAACAATGTTTGGAAATTAACTGTGGCGTGGATTACTAATAAGACATTGGTTTCATCATCACTGTCATACTAATTCATGGCACTGTTATACTTTTGACTTTTCTCTAGAACCTTTACTCAATGACTTGCCTCTGCTAATAAGTCACGTGCTTGCTTCTTCTGAATAAATCACGTGATATTTATTCCCCTCGCCCTCGTCGCATCATTTTAAAAACATTGATTTTATTAATCTGGTGAAATTGCACGTTCGCGATTCTGAAAAATATCTTTTCGTGTTATAAATTTTCACATTATAGCTGCATACATTTAGTAGTTGACTCAACTAATTTCTATAACATTTTGAAAAGAAAAATGAGAAAAAATTATACGGAAACTGGTAAATTTCAGTTAAAATGAATGTATCAGAGTGATTTTCTTCAACATACATTTGGCCGCTTCAAAATAGCTTCATCATAATCACAAATGGACAATATTGGTGCAAACTCTGGAAAATTGCTGGATCATTGGTCTAGGAGAAATGAAGGTAGGTATTTATCGTTTTGTTTTGCAAATGATATCGATATTGACCTATGAGAGCAAAAATATCAAAATAAAATAGAAAATAATTATTTTAAAATGGCAAATTTAATTCTCAAAAATTACCAAATCATTATTATTTTCATTGAAAATGTTAAAAACCCTAACTCTGCATAACGTTAGGCATATTGCAATCTTTTTATGTCGAGTGCAAAATATCCGTTCTATCGCCTCCCAATTACTTTCCATGGGAGCTAATTCTAGAATTTTTTTTTTCTATTAAAGTGCTTTTAATTCATAAACATACCATGGATCTTCTAAGCCACATGGCTTATCAGAAGTTTCCCTATTTAATTACAGAGCGGCTAGTTACAAATATTTGAATTCAGACATTTATTACAAAGAATCATACATGTTGTAGATTAGAATACTAATATTTTAATATCATATTTTATAATTTTATTTACAAGGATCATTATACCTTTAAATTTACGCATTTGTATTATGATAATGTTGTCCGATAATTTAACATAGTTTATAAAACATCAATTGACAGATCTCTCCAATAGGTGTTTTTTTTAATTTAACACTTAATTCTGTAATCGATTCCACATATTTTAAGTTATTGGGTAAACCATTGAGAATCATTGGTACCTTAACGTTCATTCTGTTTTTCCATAGTCATTAAAATATCTAGGTACGTAGTAATTTGTATATTTTCTCTTTTCCATAGAGTGTTTTTAATTACTATGGATCTTAAGTTCCTTGTGAAAATAATTATTTATCACCAAAACATATTTAAAACATATTCGTTGTAAGTCCATCAAAATTGGATAATTAACACGTAAAAAACAGCTTTTCCTGGCCTCGTCAAAGGAATATAAAACAGCGTTTTTTTTTGTTAATACCACTTTCAGGATGGATCTGATCACAAAAGAAAGAGTGAATTGAATGAACATAAGTGGAATTCTCAATCGAGATCACCATCACATCGTGGTTTGCCTCATCCCCCACCCTCGATATCGATCCACCCTTCTCGATACATATACTCCCCCTCGTGGTGCGAGAGCCTGTTGGTTTCAATTACTGGCAGCCTTACTCCTCCCTTCGTAAACAAGGGCGATCGCTTTTTTTCCGAGGTTCACCAATTCGCTAATTACCTGCCAAGTTCTGGATTTGAGAGAGAGAGGGAGAGAAAATAGCAGACGGGGTACGTATTCCACTTTTCAGAGCAAACATTACGGCAAAAAAATATGACCAGAACTATTAATCCCTGAAATTGCTTGTTTTGTTGGAAGTTCTGCCATAACAGCCGTTTTAGATAAACAATGTGGTTGATAATTCTACGCCAAAATCAAAACAGCGAAAGAAGTTTTTTTTACATATTTCTCCCGGGGAACCGTCGAATGAGGCTCTGTACATAAATAAATTGTTCGAGTGCTTGGAAAGGAAAATAGCTATAGCTATAAAAAGATAAAATCTAATTAACCCGCGGGTGAACACGAATGAAATTATTCCAGGGCCTTCATCAGATTGGGAACAATAACATCAATTAATTGACTACAAGTGGATATGTTCATGCCAATTCTGTTCATTCATTTGTATAAATAATCACAATTTCTCGCAAAAGTAAATCCGAAAGCAAATTCGAGTTAATAAATATATTCCATGACTACATATAAAATTGAATTTGCAATTTGTAATTAGACATCACCAAGCAACTTATCAAAACAAGAGCTTCGTATTAATTTCAGCAGTAGTTTACTTTAACATTGCCTGAAAAAAACTATTAGTTGTGTATCATAGAGTGGGTTTAAATTCATAAGTATGAATTTCATGCTTTTAACTACAAACCGATGAGGGGAAGACAAACGCTATCATTTCGAGCGTAAGCTGCAAAAAATTCGGCAAAGAAAACCATTAAACTTTCCAAAATGTCTTCTCTCTTTGAATTCGAATTTAATCAATATTTTTACTATCATCGGAAAGCAATGGAATTTTAGTTTAACTCACAGACTACGATGAATTCTTCTTAACCCTTTAACAGCGGAGTTTTTTTTCGGAGTTTTTTTTTGGTTTTTCATTAAAAACTGCTTAATTACTGCCCAAGCATTCAGATAAACACTTAGTTTTAAAATTCTGTTGATTCGTTCTAGCTGGAGGGGGTGTGCCCATATGGGCACGCTAGCCGTTCCGTGCACCGGTCTGCAATCTGCAAAAAAAATCGCTCATACCTTCATAATTCTCATTTTTATTGCGTGATACGGCATATATTTTTGCATTTACCCAAAACTCTTCATTTATTTGTCACTTTGAGGTAAGTTTTAATCATTATACCTTATTTGTTCGGTTTAGTCATTTTTATTGAGCGGTCCAAGGAACACAACAGTATAAAAGTCAGTTTTGGAAACAGTTATTGAATGAAAACATACATTATCAATGAAGTTACTGACAAAAATAGTCCCATATTACTGGTAGAGTTATTGAATATTAGAAATTTGGTTTACTATTGCCGAGTGTGATAATCAAAATTGCACTGAAGGCAAAGACCTACGTCGCACTTCGCACATTTTGAGCGCGCGCGGGAAGAACATTCTTCGTAAGCACATCGACGTCTATCACACGGGACAAGTAGATGATCCCTGCCATCATACCTTATGTCATCAGACACTCTATGATTGGTTGCACTAGATAGCGAATGTGGAACACGACCACCAGGTTTCGGAAAGTTACATCTTCGTTTCAAATACACTTGTACAATCTCTCGCCTAAAGGCTAACTGCGGTATATTTGAACCAGAATTTTTCATACAGATCCAGGCATTTACAATAACAGCATCAAGGAGGTAACTCCAAATGGACCACCACCATTTTTTTCCTCTGATACCAATCCTGTACCTGTTGATATTTTGATCCATTAGATCAGTTCCGCCAATGTATTTATTGTAGTTAGAGAACACTGCTGGTTGCCTAACTTGTACCATTTTTGAGGCAGCACGTGAGAATCTCGTGACACTTATGAGTGGGTGTACACCATGGCAAGATGAGAGGACAGTCACCACCGAATTGTCATTCCATCTAACGACAGCAATATTCGCATTTTTCTCCCGTGCGAATGCATGGGAGCCGCGGGGCTGCTTAGCTAGCTGTTTTTTGTCGATCAATGGGATACCTTTGGGTAGTTTATTTTCCCGAACTGTTCCAGTACCCTCATATCCTCGAGATTTTAACTGACTTATAAGAGGAAAGCTAGTAAATAGATTGTCAAAATAAATGGAAAAGGGAAGATTTATTGCTTGTTCTGGTAAATTGTCCAACATGATAAGCAAAGGGGAAGAGCATTTCCCTACCAATTTATCGTAGTTCTTTTTGTCTACAACACTCCGTCCCTGGTATATGCTGAAGTCCACCAAGTACCCTTGAGGAGTGTTCAAACACCACACTTTAAAACCGAAGCGTATAGGTTTACCCCGTATAAATTGTTTGCAGCCATGTCTGCCAAAATATTTTATCATGGATTCATCGTAATTTAGCTCGGGGGTTGGCACAAAGTTTTCTGAACAAACGCGCTTTATCATATTTATGAGTGGCCTAAGTTTGCACATTTTGTCACTCTTATCTAAGTGATTATTATCTGCGCAGTGAAAAAACCTCATTGTATTTCGAAACTTATCCCTGCGAATGGCATTATACACTAGAATGTTTCGTACGTCATCACCACTCCCCCAAAAATACTCTTTTCCTGGCAGACAGCAATAACCACTCAGAATTAAAACTGCAATAAAATCCCTAATGTCTTAAGGTGTAATTATCACACTAGGTTCGTTGATAAATGCTGCAAATTTGGTGCTCTCATTAGCTAAAAAATTTACAATTTCTTCAGTCATGAACATTTCGAACACCTCAACTGGGGTTTTACCGCGAAATGCAGCGTAATTCATTTCCGGGAAGATATTCTTAACGAATGACATGTCATCTTGTGCCCATGCGTACGTCTTGGTCACTTTGCTCTCTCTTCCTACCTGTTCAGGAGTAGCACTGACAGAGTAGGAGTCATCACCACTGTCTTCCTCTGATGATTGCGCACAATCAACGGTTGCTTGTTCACTTTCTTCTCGATTGTCTTCCTTCGGCTTACGACCAGGGGTTGGACTTGGTTGGCAAATCTGGCCACGAGTGAAGATTCGATGTGGTCGTTTTGGAGGAGGACCATCTGCGGAATGACCATTATTGTCTGCCTGCTCGACTTGTTTTGCGCCTATTGTTGAGTCATAATTTTTCTTTTGGCCACTTCCGAATCGCTTATAGCGCACCTCGCATCCAGCAAGAAGTTGCCGGCCGGAAAGATTGTCAATAGTACCCCCGTCATCTTCGTCGGCACTATCCTCATCGGACTCAATATTAGGCTCTGGTGGTTCAATGAAGATGTTTGGTGAGGCAACGATATCGTCATCCTCTAAAAAAGCGAGAACTTCGTTGAGATTTAGACCTCTGAAACAGGGACAATAGACGAAATCAGGCGTGGACAAAACATCTGATGATGTACGTATTTTATGGAAATACTTTTCAAGTCAATCATTCCAATTGCCACAAAATCAAATGGTTTTGGTAAAAAAAGGGATTTTTCTCTCAGTACCTAGTGATAAAATTTTCATTTATTACCATGAGAACTTGAAGGAAATAAAATAGCCATTTTATATTTGCGGCCCAGGACCGCAATAAATATTTGTGATCCAAATTCTGATTACTATCATTCTTCATATTCTATCGAATAAGTTAGGTAGAAAATTTAACGCAAGTTATAGTAATCGAAAAACAAATTCTAGCGTCACAAAACGATCGACTATTTCAGGCTTCACTACGTTACAGCAACAAATATACATTTTGAATGTTAAAAAATGTACTTTTTAGAGTTTCAAAGTTTTATACGAGGTACAAAGCGCTTCACCATCAGCTTCATCATTGTATTCATCCAAAAATCCTTTCCCCCTCCACCATGACCCTGATTGTTGGGTATACCAGTGGTGCCCTAATATTCTTCATACTAATAACCCTAATATTCTTCATACTAGATAGTTCAGCAAGGTGAAACACAAGCACCATGAATAAGTGTTGAATAGTACAAAGTGTATTTTTTTACTCAAAATTAATGGAAATGTTACAAAAAATAAAGCAAAAAATACTGAACTCGTTAAAATCGGATGACATAAAGAAAAAAAATGAAATGTTGACAGCAACTAAGCGTTTTTCATCGAAATTATGTGATAACAGACGACATAACGACGTTTTTAGCAATGAACATCCAATAAATAAGACACCCTCGGCTACCGGCTAGCGTGCCCAAACGGGATCACCCAAAAATAAATTCAAATTCCTTGTCCTATGTGAAATATATCACCATGAAGGCAAAATAAACCGAATTTGACGACATTCATTATAAGTATAAGATTGAATACATAGCAAAGTGTCAAAAATAAAAAGGAAAAAAATCGTACTTACCGAAGACACTTGCCATTTTTCCTCTTTCGCCGCCTCGAGCAGAGTGAGTAAGAATACCTATCGTGCCACTGTCAACTGCTGGTATAAATGCTGGCTGTAAACACACGAATCGAATAAAGTGATACATTGTAATCACTTCTGGCAGAGACAGCATGCTCTACAATGTTTGGGTTGGATTTTATGCGTCATTCTTTAGGCCATTGCAGCTGTGCCCATATGGGCACGCTAGCTGTTCAAGGGTTAATTAATAAGACCTCATTTCAGGAAATATACCGAGGTATCCTTGGTTGGTGTACTTGCGTCCCGTGTTGTGTACCACCACACTTGGTGTACCAGAGTAATTGCGTCCCTCCGTGGACTTGGCACTTCATTGAGTTAAGTGAGTTAAAAATGGCGATATTAGTTACCAAAAACGATTGTTTTCTTTAGCAACATTTCCTGTTGTTACCACAAGTTGTCTCACGAACAAAAATATAACAAATTAACTTATTCCAATTTCAAAGCAAATCATCCCATTATAATAACAATAATTTAATTTTTAAATAATTTAATTCCGCATCCAATAAAAAAAACATTCATCATGCTCTTGTCCATTCCAAAAACTCTTATGTTATAATCTGCTGGGGCAGTGCTTACATGAACACATTTAAGTGTGCACTCGTCTTGCAAAATAATAATAATAATTCGTGTAATGTCGTCTAAAAATTCTTATGAACACTCCTTTCCGTTGTTCGTTGCTCTCAAATCGTTGCCATTAAGGTATTTTTATTTATTTAAGGTCTTAAAATTGTTTTATGCCAGAAGTGGAAATATGCCGAGTGTATCTGATAAATGTAATTATAATTTAAGGAATGAGTCAAACACTAACAATCAGACCACGATTAACATTATATAAACGTTCTATATGGGGCCAATGATATTTAATATACTGCCAACTGAAATTAAAAAAATATAATTCTAAAAAAAAAAGTTAAAACTTGCCAAAGACTGGCTTTTTTCTCAACAAAATATTAAACATTTATTTTGATGGTATTTTCATTGTTACTATACGTATGTAACAGTTATTCCTTTTATGTTAATGGCATGCATTTTTTTAAATTTGCTGGTGGCTCAATTCTGGTCTTATGGCCTTAGAGACCACCTAAAGCTCCCTCTCCTTTGTTGTCACCAGTTTGTATTTAATGTTGTGGGAGTAAATGAATAAATTATTATTATTATACATAGTTGCGAAAGTTTTACCTCACTTAAAGAATTTAATACGTGGCACATGCACTTGGTTAAGCTATAAAAAATATTTCAGTCCAGTAATTTTTGATTGATCATTTGACATTGATCCCTAATCTCACACATATCTACCTATTCCAAAATCTTCAAACGAAATGACAAATGAAAAGGATTGTTTGACACAATTTCCAGGAACCATGAGAAGTGTAACGAAAGTTAACCATGGCCAGTTGCTTGCGAATATTTTTCATTACTGTCTCCTTCTCGATAGCACGTTCGTGGAAGGGAGATTAGTAGTATATTCGTAAAATGTAATTCATTTCCGTCGCACTATTTATAGGCAACCGAAATATTTGCTGTTCGAGGGATAACAGGGTAGCTATCATACACAGAACGACATTCCCAAAGAATAATAAATGTATTTAATAAAACGAAATTTAGGGCCATTTCGGCAAATAATTATTGGGTCAATGGGAGCCACAAGACTTGTCAGAAGATTCCTTATTTGCCTTCGAAAGAGGAAATTTACATATTAATTAATTATAGATTTTAAAGAACATAGTAGAAATGTTACATTGTAGTAGCATTTTACGTAGTAACATATTCAAATTAATATAAATGAAATTGAAACAATCTTGAATAGCAAAAATAAAATATGACTGTGCCACAAAAATAAGACAGTAATATGAGATTAAAGAGTTTTAATTTCGTTATTTAGTCATGCTTTAACTGTTTTATTAATTTTTTCCATGCCTTTTGTTCCAATCTTTTATGTTAAACATAATGAATTTACAAGTCTATTTCCACACTTTTTTAATTAACCGACCATGGTTTCAGCACGTAGTGCCATTTTCAAGGTATACAGCTGTGGGTGGCAGCCTATATATACATGTTTCAATGGGAGAGGGATGGGGTAGAGTTTTCAGGGGGATTTGTTACTGGATTTGGGGTGGGAGGGGGTTTTGGGGGGTGGATTCATTTGAGGGTTTAGGTAAGGTCATGGGAGTGAGGGATGACGTCAACGGGCGATGGGTGGGAGGTAGGGTGATGTGCAGGAGAGGCGAGTGGAATGGGAACATATGATCATTACATAATTTAAAATCAGTGTGGCAATTCACAATTTCATACTGCTCGAAAAAATCAAGTTTCTGCCCCTTGTTAAGTACATGTAAAATTTTTGGATCGAAATTGCACCAGTGGTGTTCTTCATTCAAGTGTTTAGCTATTCCAGAGGAGTTGTCATAATTTAAAAAACATCGTCTATGTTCACGAATTCTCGTTCTAAAACTCCTCCCAGTCTGGCCAATATATTTCGTTTCACAATCGTCACACTTCAGTTCGTACACTCCACTTTTTTTCTCACTACAATACACGTCTTTCGAGTTAAATAACAATTTTCCTAATGTCAATGGATTGTAAAAAGCCACTTTCGTTTTGTCATTTGAAATAATTTTGTCAAGTTGGAAAGAAATTTTCGGAATAAATGGTATCTTTCGCCAGTTAGATGGTTTGTCTCTGTTCTCTCGTTTGGAGGTTATCATATTAAGCGCTTTTTTCCGTCTAGAACATTCCAGAAGTCTGTTTATTAACTTTGTGTCAAATCCATTCCTTTGAGCAATAGATTTGATGGCGTTTAACTCTACGTTGAAATTTTCTACGGACATTGGGATATTTGTCAGTCTGTTGACCATTGCTTTGAATGAGCTCATTTTGTGGGAAGGATGATGGTTTGAAGAGTTGGGAATTATGACGTCCGTGAAAGTGCTTTTGCGGTAGATTGAGAATTTGTGAGAGCTATTTTCAATGGAAATACTTAAATCCAGGAAGTTGATATTTTTACCTCCATATTCTATGGTGAACTTAATTGATTTATGAATTGAGTTTATCAGGGACAAAAATCCATCTATCTGACGTGAGGTACCTGACCACATACATATAACATCATCGACATAACGATACCAATAACATATATTATTGAGCAGAGGATTTTCGGAGTTGAAAAGTTTTTGTTCTAGATTGTCCATGAAAATTTCTGCTAAAATTGGTGATAGTGGTGATCCCATAGCAAGACCTGTCTGTTGTTTATAAAACTTTCCATTATATAAAAAATAGTTTTGATCCATACATGTATCTAAAAGTATCTTAATTTCATTAACCAGAGTTATATCAAGACCAGAATCTTTTACTAAATTTGCGGCTAAGGTACATGCTTCTTTTGCTGGGACTGAAGTGAACAAATTACACACATCAAATGAAACAATCTTAGCGTTGTGTGGAATTTTCACTGTGGAAATTTTCTTTACAAGTTCTAATGAGTTTTTAACACTAAATTTGGACTTGAATGCGGTGTAGTTTCTCAAGAGGCTATTTAATTTTACAGCTAATTTATGGCAAGGGGCAGTGGTATGAGAAACTACGGGTCTGATTGGGATTTCGGGTTTATGAGTCTTGGGTAAGCCGAAAAATCTAGGTGGTAAGGGATTCATGTTCACCAGCTTCCACTTATCTTCAGCACTCAAAACAATACTGCATTTCGACATAGAATCTTTTAGGCGTTTTTGGAAGTTCGCCGTTGGGTCACTTTTAAGCACACAGAAATCTTCTTTTTGTAGGAAGGCGTCACACTTACTCAAGTAATCACTTCTATTCAAAATCACTAAACAATTTCCTTTATCCGCTTTTGTTAACACCAGGTCCGCTTCTCGAACTGAGGATTTGATGTTGCTGATGGTCTGGGAGATCGTTTTAGATTGAAGCTGATGATCCTGTGAGGATGAGAAGGCTGATATGATGCTTGCTGCTAACTGTTTCTTCCCTGATGGTTCCCTATTCAGAGCTAGTTCACAATCAGCTGCTAGGTTGATGGCAATCTTGCGCGTAAAGGGAGTAAACGGCGAGAATTTATGCCCTTTGTTTAGGAGGTTGATTTCTGAATCAGTAAATTCGTGATTTGACAGGTTCAACACTCTGGGGTAAAACTTCGAGTCAGTGTTGTCAGGGATCAGGTTTGTTGTGTCAACTGCACCCAACTGAGATTCACAAAGATTTCTCAATTTCTTGTTGACGGTATTCAGTTTTTGGATAGCGATCCCACTCACCCGATCTTTCACCCGTTCCTCCAGGTAAGTCCACTCCCAACTGTTGAGTGAACCCGCCAAGTCTGTATGCAAGTAGTACAGATAGTGGGAGATGGAGTCACGGATACCGCACCAGCACTGCATTTCCTTCTTGATCCAGATCTTCTTTGCAATGGCAATTGCTTCCATCGCTGGTTTAGATGTTGCTTTGGTCCATACGTTGACGTAGTTGGGGATGACTCCACGTTTCAGGCACTGGTTGTTGAAATACATGTTGAGGCTTGCCACCCGATGTTTGACTGAAAGCTTCAGAAACAGGTACGCCTTATCTGCTCGACTATGCGATGCAGATATATGCTGGAACGAATAAACATTCCACTGGTCCTCTGGGGAATAGGGTACCAATCTGTTCCTTTGGCAGTCATAGAGCACCCTAAGAAAATTGAGATATATTCGATAATTTACTTTCTTCGTATTCGTAGCTGGCAGAGAAGAGCATAATAACAACAGGTACTATTCGAGAAGGAAGGATAGCGACATTCCCGCTAAACCGTTCCAAGGAAATTGCCAAATTTGACCAAGGGGATTATGAATTTCGATGGAAAATTATGTGTGGATGGCATGATAATTCAGTGACGACAGAGCGTCAAACCACTACTCTCATGAGTAATTACGTACTGTACGAAGGTTTTAAAGTAAGTACGGGAAGAGGGTTGAAGTTACGCAACCGCTTTTGGTAAAAATAATATAATTTGGGAATGAGGCTGTTGATATATCGGACATACTTCTAAGTAGTTCCAAGTCAAAACTTTGGAGCATGAAATAGAGGAGGAATCTTTTTCCTAATGCCCTAAACATGAGTGTCGTCTGTGCGTGGGGTAGCGTGCATTGAGAAATCCATGGGAAAGGGGCAAAAACTCACTTATAATTCCTACGTGATGTGGCGATGAGTCTTACGCATCTAAGACCCAAGATATTGACTAATCCACGACCTAAGACACATGCTTTAGAGAAAGGATGAAAAACAGAGTTTGTTATTTTAAGTAAAGCTTCTCAACTTAGATATGTAGTCTGCAGAAAAAGTACTGCACTTCAGTGTTCCAAGTGTGACAATAAATGCATCTTCACTGCTTTCCAATGTATCACGAATGATTTTTTAACCAAATTAGGCAATAGTGTCCTTAGTAATGAAAGAAACTTTTTCTCTGTCAACATGGATACGTGTGTTTTTCAGAGTTTTGATGCCATTTTGGAAAAATATAAAAACCATTTCAAAAGTTAAATTTTCAGCATTTTATTTAGTTGATTGTCCAATGTTGCCATTTGGTAACATGCTCAAAAACACATTTAAAAATTTTTGTTTATATTTTCCTTCAGAATTTATCTTAATTAGACGTTACATTAATGTTAAGAAAAGCAAAAAAATAATTAAAATTGGTTTATAAATGAATTCGGTCTGTAAACGGTTAAAGAAAAGGTAATATTAAAATTAAGTTCAACACGCCTCCCTTTGTCACAAAGTTAGTCTTTCGGCTGACGTAAGAAATTCTCAATAATTGAAACACGTAAGAAAAATCACATTTATGAGCAACTAAAACTATGAATGAAGTTATTTTTTTTGTTATAGGAATACTTATGCAACATTGAAAGGAAGTGAATCGCGACACAACCCACAAAGAAGAGAACCGATGAAAAGAGTTTGCGTTGAATGAATTGTTGCCATTGACATCGTTAAGTGATTCACTCTGCAATTTGTTCTTCATATAATCAGTGAGGTTGACAGCAACACGCGAGGTAAGAAATATGACTCAAGCGCCAGGTTAATGTGAATGCATGAGAGACATGAAGCAGTAAGGAATCATTTTCCCACAGACTGCGGCGTGAAATATGCGAGCGGAACTTTTCATAATGAGGGACTTCAAGTTCCTCAGTGGCCGCAATAACGACTTCGTAACACCAAGAGAGGCCAAGCACTAAATCATCATGGAGAGGGATTCATATATTTTCCCTTCCTCCCATCTCCGATGTCAACTTTGTTCCACCAATGAGGTAGCGCTAGTTTGAGGCGTTAAAAATGATTTGCGTGATTGCACAGTTGAGCAAGATTTTCATTCCTTCAAAGTGAACACTAAGCTTGAATTTTATTTCAAAACTGAACGAGTTTGAAAACTAAGTACGAGTATTAAACTATTACGTTACTAATTGACTTTGAAACACGCCGCTTCACTCTAAATTCTCTTCTACAATTGAATTTCAAAGAATGAATATCGTAATTTCCTCTTTACAAACACAGTATGACTTAAAAACACTCACGATACCAATTACAAGAAAAAGTTACAAAGAGAGACAAGGCAACAGGGCATAGACAATCTCTCTCCTGATATTCAACAAGAAATGAAAGTGGCAGTCAGACTTCACCCAATTCAACAATCACAAAAACAGCTGCCAGAAGTGTCGATTGTGACACAATTAAGGCCTTAGGATATTTGACGTAATAACCAGCCGAATTAACTGGCAGACCTCATGGGCAAAGGCACTTTGCCCAGATCAGAGATATACTTAAACATTGAGACAAGGATGTGGCGTGGACTACACGGATGGCATTTCTCCAAGCCGCGTCGCCTGACCGTAGCAGGAATAGGGATGACTCCAATTAATAATCCACACAGGGAAGCCTAATTGCATCCCAAAGCCACATTGCAAAGAGAAGTCTCAATGATAAAAACCAGTCTTGGACTAAGACTGGAACATATCTAACACCATGTAGAGAACACAGAAACAGGAGTCCATTCCCTCAGTGATTGGTCGGAGAGATTTACGTATACATATATACACGTAAATCAGTAGCCAAAATAACTTACCGAAGAGTATCACAATTAGACTTATATCCTTCGGGTGAAATATTAGTTACCGAGCGGACCGCTTGATTACTGGTCAGACGAGATCAATCCTCAAAACCTTGCTATTCTCAAAAGTACGCTGAAGTCTTCCTCACGCAAACCCACTGTCTCCGTCAGCTGATCGCCGAGACTCGCTCTCAGTGTTCCCTCCAGTTAGATCCAATGGAAAAACTCGCCGGCGAGCCTAACTACTGCGAGATGGAGGGGAGAGTTGAGTAGGAGAGGATTGAGGGGGTGGAGGGGAGGGAAGGGAGAAAAGGAGAAGAGGAGGGGTGAAGACAGTAGAAGCGAGGCGAGCGTGGCCGCGCCCACCTCCCTGGTTTCTGGTGTAACACGTCTGGTTAAGGAGGTTCCGCCGCGACTGCGTGAGTCAAAACAAATACTAAATTCCACATTTTTTATATTCTGTCCCAAAAATCCTGCTTTCGCTGATGAAATGCGTTACCTATAGAAACCCAAAAGTAAGGTACAAAATTTGCAGATTATTCCACGAATGTATTTTAAAAGAGTACTTTTTTCCAGCCATAGGAGCCGACTACAGCGCCATTTCCTACGAATTATCGCATTTTGACTTCAGTTACGGCATTAATTCATCAATAACTAGAAAAATAAGGTGGTAAGATGCCTTCATTTTATTTTTATTCAATTTCTCTAGATTATTTCCTTCTTATAAATAGTTTTCCGCGGAAATGGCATTTATATTTTTTGGAAAAATATTATTTTTCCCCATGTTTCTCTCATAATCCCATTGAACACCATGTAATTTCAAGTTCAATTATAGAATAAAATAGCGTGGAAAGGTATTATTTTGTTGTTCATATCAGATAGAGGACAACCTTTTCTACAAGTAGACAGAATATGAATAAAATGGCATTTAAGTCATTTCACGGTGGAACCACCTTAAGGAAATGCACTCACAAGGAGCCCGCATAGTGTCAGCCGGTGAAGGCAAACTCCCAGCGGGAAAATAAACGTTACACTGGTTTCTCCACCATGTCAAACTCTGCATTTCTGCCCCGACGTTTCAGTGTCTGATCAACAACCCCATGAAAAAATATTTACATTTTTGGCCCGATCTGGGCGTCATCACCTCCTCATTTTCTTAGAATATGTATTAATGTAATTACTAAATACTGATTATGTCTTTCTGGGGCTCCCAGCTGGTCCAAACCCCTTGGAAAACAGCATATATTTGTTAGATAAATACCCATCTTGAAAAATAGTGCGGAGAGAGAATAAGGTATAATTTCATAGATGAAATCTTTGTCTTTTCAATCAAGCCAACTTCATTGAATGTGATTCGTAGTGAAATTTTTCTCTAGCCAGCTTGGATAACTATAAATTAATGCAATGTAAAATAATTAATTTGGTAATTTAAAAAGGGGAACAAATTTAATTCCGCGATGAGGTAAAAATAATTAGTTCCTTCGCCATGTGTTGAACGCATTGCGAGAATATGAACAGTCACCGTGATCCTGGAAACTCTTTGATCTTCAATGAGAGGCGGGAGTGCATGTGGCTCAAAGCATATTCATTGCATGGAATATGTCAGGCATTTTCTCTCATTGCAGAGAGAAAGGTGATATCTATCATCAGCACACAGTACAAAGCATGTAATTGAGCCATTAGTAGGCTTGAATTAAATGTATTCATAATCTTTTAGCAGTGTGTAGAAGACAGCCAAATTTTTTTAACGATCTCGAATACACGATTCATATTTGTGTCCACCGCAGACAGTAACAATTGCCCCTATATGGTGAATAAAATATTAAAGAAAAAAATGCCACCCGATTTAAAACGGTATATCAACGGTATATATCAACCGACGACATCGCTTCTCTAATTTTCATATTTTTCATGGCAAAGAAAAAATCACGGTAGTTTGCCTGACAAAAATGAAAAAAATTAAAATTAATTTATTTTATAATAAAATTGTTTTGCCATTGATGTCTCTGCAGTAATTTAAAAAATAATCTTACTGAATCAGGCGTGCAGGAAAGTTATGCGTCACATCTCGCTTTGATAACGTGATTTCTGTGACAGAAAAGTCTTTCGCAATCTGAAATTATACATGCGTTGCGTTGAGTAACCACGGCAATAGGCTCCTGACCGCAAGAATGAGTACTCAGCGTGGGATGCACAACCGTTGGAGGAGTGGAAGTGTGTCTCACACTGCCTCTGGTTGAGAAATCCTCAAATGACGTCACATTCTTGGCAAGCAGAAATCCAGAGATCCAATTTACTCGCTCATAAAAAAATCCCACAAAATTGTCACCACAGCCTTCTCCGGAATATTCTTGGAGCAGAATACAACAACTAGTACACTTCACTATTTCGATTGAGTACTCGTGGTTCGTTTTCATCTACATCTACAAAATACCATACCGTAGTATGTCGGATTTCGTAAAATATTATCATCGTAAAACGTTTTCATTAATTTGAAGCTGAGAAAAATAATTGCGCGTTCTGTTTTGAAATATAGTCATAACAACTCGAATTTTGCCAGGTCTTTTGAGTTCCTCGAACAAAACCACTTTATCCTGACTCGTTGCATTGCATATTCTCTATTTTCAAATATTTTAATTATTATTCCGCACTACCCTCACCATACCCTACCATATTCAATGAACTCTCTTAAAGCATGCCAAACCTTTGAACGGACTCTCGCGCAAATCACTTAAGTGAAAATACGCCTTTAGATGCGATTTTCTGAAAGAAATGCGACGCCAGCTCTCCTGCCATAGGTTATATTTTATTACTTACGTACATTGTAAACTCCTCTGGCGGAGTTAAGAGGGCAATGGAGTGAGAAGTAAGAGAAGTAATGAATTTAAAAATCGCTGATTCAAATCCGCAGCCCGTGAGGATGAGCTCAAAAAACTCAAAAGGGAGAGAGACTTGAAAAGAATTAAATTGGTGAAATAAAAAGTGGACTTGGGATCTCGAGCGTAGAACACGTCTCCTGGAGGAATAAATATGAAAGTCCTCACCGTAAACTCGCAAACGGACATGGCGCTGGCCCCCTTTGAAGAATAGGAAGGGAGGGGAGACGGGGAGCGTGAAAACAAACGAAACTCGAGAGGCAAAAGTGCTCTTCTCGCCTTCCGAATAACATCGAATAAATACACTTCCGACTTCCACTCGGTTGAATTCTTTTTGAAAATAAAATAAAAAATGACTGAGTTACTGCAAAAGTGAACTACTCGCATGCTAAAGATTCCTGCCTAACGACGCACGGAGCTCGTCTTTTGTCTATGCCTGCGTCCCCTCCCCCTACCCCCCCTACCCCCCCAACCACAATCCTCACAGATATCCTTTGCCACAATCCACTCCGTAGTGGTTTAAAATGGTTTGAGCGAGATAGTTCCCTAGTCATAATGGAGACCATATTCAAATTTTATTTTTTTATTTCAGCGTCTGTAAGTAGTATGAAATAAATATTGCAATATTAATGGCGTAGAGATATAGTTATATACGACTAAAATTCTCAGTAATTAAATAAATAAAGCTACATAAGTCTCTAACTTGACTCAATTTTTCTCGCCGTAATGCCGAAAACCCTTCAAAACAGGAGGTACATTTGCGATCCTGTAAAAATTACTGTGGTGAGTAATAGATTATTTTAAATGAATAAGCTGAGAAAACATGCGAACTACACACCGTTAGTTTTTTGACGATATCTAGGTGCTAGAAGTTCCTATTTTTTTCAATATTCTTCCTCTGGAGCGGACAGCCATAATCTATCCCATGTAAAACAGCTTATATTTTTAGGCATATTGCTCGAAAAGTAGTTCGGCAAGAGGTTGATATTTTGATATAATTGAAAAGATGAAAGTTTTTTCTTTTAAATGAGGCAAAATTCATTAAATTCTAGGTGAAGTGATTTTTCGCTCAAACTACCTAAAGGAACAAAGGCAACTCATTGAATTATGTGCACCAGACGGCACATACACAAATGGCGAAATCCGATTCATTCCGAATGGAACTTATTCGTTCGGTTTCATTGTTTGCGGAAGACGGCACTTGTCGTCTGCGTATGCACTCTTCACCATTCCACACCAGAAAAGTGATTCCAGAAATGTCTGTAATTGATTTTTTCGAAATATGTTGAATTTATTTATCCAACTGTACTCTCCGCTCAATAATTTTGGTTCGTGTTCAGCTGGAGAGGTTAGCAAAACTTGGTGGTACTCATTCGTGAAGAGAATGACGTCACGAGGGAGGGAAGTATGTCAGTGGGGCGAAGACGGCTCCGCCGGGGTTGCTCGCGGGAGTTCGCCGCACTTTTCTGTCAGCTGGTCCACTCTTGGCGTCGGTACGCCAAGAGTGGACCAGCTGACAGAAAGCGTATAGAGTTCGGCGCATTGGACTCTTATCTCAAATCCTACACTGAATCCTACACGCCTATCGAAGTGCGAACAATATCTCTTGTCCTCGAAATTTTCCTGCCGTTCTGCTGCTGCTTGAACCTCCCACCTTTTGGGAGTTTGCCATTACTTTGGCAGCAGCGTAGACCACGAAAACAAAGAGCCAGAGGTCTGAAGTCTTCACTTTGGAGGATGTTTAGGCCAGTTTGTGATTGTATAGGTCAGGGGTGTCCAACAAGTCGATCGCGAGGCCAATTTTGGTCGATCGTCGATCTCTCGCAATGTCTGGGGCAGAATTCCGTGTACTCCCGTGACTTTGAAGCGATTTTAGAAGACAAAACTTTGTAGTATTAGTTGAATGTATTCTGGGAACTTGCCAAGTTCATGAATACCTAGAATTCTGACAGCCAGACACTGTTATCTCCGCTCACCCAGCACAATACATTTTGACTTATGTGTTACATTGTCACCGGACACAACGCGCGAACGCAACAGTTACAACTCGACTCATCGAAGAACACAGTCAGTCATCTTGAATATTTGGTAGTGCCATACGGTAACTTCTTTAACTTATACATTGCAGTTGATAAAAAAATTAAATTGCATTTTAAGTTAGTAAAACTCTATCTCGAAAAAGTGTCGGAAAATCGAATTTTTTAGGTACTGCATGTACGGAATGCTGCCATCAAAAGTTGGGTCTGGAAATTCATTTTCTTCAGGAGCCTATATCTCGAAAACCTAATGAGTGATTTAAAAATAAAAAATAGTTTTGAACATATATTTTACATATCTACCCATACCTGGCTGGAATGCACCTCATGCTTAAACACAGTGTATAAACATAGTATGCATTTGCCACCCCTTCTTCCCCCTTAGACTACGCCTATGACAACAAGTCGATCGCGACACACTCATAAGATAAAAAGTAGATCTTATATACAGAAAAGTTGGGCACCCCTGGTATAGATCAAAGGAGCGTTTGGCAGGGTGTGCCTCGGAGAAACAGTGGCTGACGGGAAGAGTGTCGGGAGTTCATATACTTTGAGGCAAAGGGAGCAATGGAGTAGTGGGATGGAGGGCGTTATGTTGTTTTTTTAAGGTCAGCCGAAAGTAATGGGCGTGGTTGGGCAAAGTTTTGGTCTTGGCATAGCTCACTTGGCGTGTCCGATGAAGTTCTAATTATTACCGTATGTGCCAGTGTATCCATTTGTAATCCCGTCGGAATAACGTAATATTTCTAGTAAATACGGTAACGGTACAAAGTCACTCTCGTGGTTAAGGTCATTTAAAATTGTGTGAAATTCACAGTGAAAATATCATTCGCCTGGACTGGGAATCGAACCCAGACCACCCGATTTCGCGCCGAGTGCTCTACCAGTTAAGCTACCCAGGCGTCATCTCTCACTGTGAATTTCATGGAGGCTTTAAGGAGAGAGATGTCCATGAAATTCACAGTGAGAGATGACTCCTGGGTAGCTTAAATGGTATAGCACTCGGCACGAAATCGGATGGTCTGGGTTCGAATCCCAGTCAAGGCGAATGATTTTTTCACTGTGAATTTCACATAATTGTGTGACCACTAGCGGGTGACTCCGTAAAAGTTACTGCGCGACCAGTTCCGCAGTTCTTTGAATTTGTAATTTAAAATGGTATTAACGGTACAAAGCAAACGGTAAAACAAAAACGGTAATAACGGTACAAAGTCACTCTCGTAGTTAAGGTCATTTAAATCTTTTGCAAAAAGGGAGTTAGTGTCAGAATTTCTAAAACATCTTAAGTGTTCCCGCGTTCGTTTCTTGATATTTTCTGTCCTTCTGCCTCCAATGTACACTTCGTTACAAGCCTTGTATTTTAGCTTACGTATATCCGTGGACTACGCATTTTTTTCATTGTGGGGTTTTTTCGTTACATTGGAGCTTAGCGAAAGTCAAAAAAGGTAAATGGATGCTTTTAGGGAGCTTGGAAAGTAATTTCCTATTTTTTGTGCACAATTCCCCAGCAATGGAAGGGAGCACCATTTGGATTCGGACGGTTGGTCTAGTTTAGGGGAAGTTATTTCTACTGTAGCTATTTTCTTCCGTATTTCAACAAAAAATTACCAATAAGGCTTAGCGCGTATCCATAATTAACAGCAACAACCTAAATGGTGCCCAGCTCCATTTTTAGTTTTCAGGAGGTGAGCGGAATGTAGGCCAGGTAGCACGGGGTGGGTGGCAGGGCATGTTTATGGGGAAAATAGTGGGAGGCATCACTCGAGATCATGTGATCCGAGTACGTGGGATTTAAATCAATTTTAAAAACACGTGCTTTTGAGTCAGTCAATGACATATTTAAGTCTTGGAAGTTAATGATGTGATGTACACATAATTCCATTGAAAGGGTGATGTTGGAGAATAGCGTGTTTATAAGACTTACGAAAGAATCTTGTTAGCAGTTTGTTCCTACCAAAAGATTAAGTACGTTCTGCAATTTAGTAATATGGATAAACATATACTACTTCCACGAAGTGAAGCCTGAAGTAATTGAATTTTCTATTTGCTATTTCAGTGCCACAGAGTGAGATGGATTTTGCGACAAATAAAAGGTTGTGGGCTTGGTTGTGGTACAGGAACTGAATGGAATCATTTGCTCGTCTTTAATATCAATGTTTGTGCAATTATAAATATTCTTATAGTTTCCTCTTTATCACCAGTGAGAAAAACGTTGTAATTTCGTATTGATCATCATATATTAGAATTAAAGAACATTCTGTTCTTGATTCGTTACATAAGTTTCTTTTTTTAAGCCAGCTCTATTTTTGGAAAATATTAATTTTAGTAGATTGTTGATACATGTACATCTCTCTTCTATGGTATAGTGAAGCAAATAAACGAAGACTTGGTATTCCAATTCAGAGCCAATCAAGTAAGGAAAGTTTTTCTCAGATCTGTAACTAGAGCCATTGTTGTAAGTACCAACGTATTTTATGTCACTGTTTCTCTGCTGGACAATCAGTCATGTATTGTATTACATAGTCTACCTCTGTAAATTATTCCCAGATCCTGATGCTCAAATCTATTGGTTATTGTTTCAAGTTTAGGTTATGTAAAAGAAACAAGTTGTCAGGATTGTTTGAGCTCTCTTTGAATTCGCATTCATGGGAGAAAATTATACCTGATTCTAAGCGTTCGCCACAGCTGCACCGAATGGAAATATTCAGAAGGAAACTCGACTTCTAATAACCGGTCTGACAAGACATTCCTCGGCGTGATTCAACCAGTAGGTGGGATTGAATATATCTTATTGTAAACTTTACCCCCACCGTAAAAAAATATATAATTTCCATTTATCAGCTGAGACAACCACCGTTAGAATTTGTAGTCCAGCACTTGAAGAGCGAAAGAGCTCAAGTTAATCATTCAAATATAATGCATTTCCGAATTATTAGACTATACTTAGAACATTCACACTTACTAAGCAATTAAACTCTAGCGGTCGTATTCATAGTCAAGTTAGACTACGACTACGACATGTTTAAGTAATTTATTCCGGCGGTGTCGTTGAACTCATATTCATAGCGTCGTTTTAGCGCTGATTGACCTTATCCCCGGCAGCTTTCGTCCGGAGAAAGTTAAACCTATGGAATAATGGTTTAACGTTGAATTTAAGCTCCGCGCGTCGCCATTTTTTCTTCAGTTTGTGTGGTGTGATGACTGTCGAAGTGGTTAATTGATTAATCACAAGTAATCTCTTCGTTAGAGCTAATTTAAGGGGTAACATTTTTTGTTAGTCTATCGTAAGGGATATTGTTGGCTTAGTGATTTAGGTTTATACTGACATAAATAGTTGTATAGACAGTAATGGGAAGTGATGAAGTAGTTTCGTTCTCAAGATACCTTGTTAATTAATTTTGTTTTTATTTAGTTTAATTTTATCGGTAAACGGGTTCATTAGTCAACTTTACAATTTAGTAAGTACATTTTTTATTAGGTATTATAGCTCGCATTGATTAAATTTGTTTTCACATCGCTTAGTTGTGTTCATTTGTTTACATTTCGTATGGTGAGTTTTGTTCAGTCACGATAATATCAATAATATTTCATACCTTTCATACTTTGTAACATCCTTTTGTTTGCATTTCACATAATTAGTTTTTAACGTTCATTTCAATTAGCTGTGCGTTTTGATGAATAATTTATTTTAGTAAATTAATTATTTCTGTAGCTAAATTAAAATACGTGAATTGCGCGAAACAAAACCGGGTGATTATGTTATATATTCAATAAGGATAATGAACTTAAATAAAAATAGAAAAATGAATTTCAACACGTCTAAGCCATAAATAATTACAAAAATTAAATGGAAGATATCCAAAGTGCAGGGAGCAGGATTCCGGGCCGAATTCAGTGAGCAAGAAAGTCCCAGAAGCATGTAATGAGTGGTAAAGGCATGGGTAGAGGGTTCGCAGGCAACGCACAACTCCTCAGGAGACCCCAAAAACCAGTTCAGAAATTCTAGGAAGTACCATGCTACTTGACGAATAGCGTTGTTGCCAAGCGTACCATCCTCGCGCGGTAGGCAAGTCTCGGACTCCGTTAGTCCCCGAGGCTATCTCCCTCGACCCAAGCTATGAATAACAACTTTTAGTACCGTTCTAAACCGCACTTAGACCTGACTAAGATAAACCGCATAACCCCAGGTTTAACTCGAAATATATGAAAACGACCGTAGGTATCTACATCTACATCTACGATGTACCGTGCAAGCCACCACTAGGGTGTGTGGCACGGGGTGATTCCACACCAGGCATGCAGCACTCGTCCCAGAACAAATCAGAACTTCGCACGCTCCCCATGGCGCTAGGCGCAGGCCAAAAAGCTGTCAGGAGAACAGAGCGCAGTCAAACCAGAAACTGGGAGAGTGATACGTAAAAGAACATACAAACATGCAGAGAAGAGCTATAGACACACCTAGTGGTTAATATTACTGATACTGTTAATTTATGAATACTACGAGATGCTACTTCATATTGGTATATTCAGGGGGACATTAGCCTAGGGTATGATGACATCCAATAACGGAAGGCATACTTTATGAATATAGTTTACCCACTTATTTAAACACGTCTTTATCATATTTATGCATTATTTTGAAACCTAATACGTAATAATAAAATAAAGGAACATAACATGTCTCGCACCCAATCCTATAACCCACTGATGAGCTATCCTCGATAGACACGAGTCATATTTGGACCAAGAATAAGTAAAAATAGCCTGCGTTGGATTGGATTTTGTTTCGTGGCAAAAGTGGTATAAATATTGGTCAAGAGAGGGAGAATTAGTAGCGTTTAAAAGTGATGCAGTTCGCCGAGAGAGGCATTTATCGGGGGGCTATTGCATTAACATCAGTAGGCGCCTTTGAAGGTCAAGTTGGTATGAGTTAGCGTGCTTCAGTCTCCGATATGTTTACCAGAAACGCTCGGCACATAATATTGCAAGCTTGCATCATGTATGATTCTAGATGTGCCCTCAGCGAAATGAATCGTCTCCATATCAACTCCGAGAGGCGCATGACTTCATGACGCACGGGAAGTCAAGCAATAGAGCCGGGAAAACCACCGCTAAACAATCATCTTGCTGGCAAAAATTATTTTCGTCCTCGAATTATTTTTAGCTGGTAGTTTTTTGTATATATATATATATATATATATATATATATATATATATATATATATATATATATATATATATATATATATATTACATGCAATAAAGGTGGAATTTGTCTGCGCATTTAAATATTTAGTCCTCAAGAAATCACAATGCCGCATTTGAAATACGTGTTATTTATCTTGTTCGTAAACTATAAAATCAGTCACCCGCAAATGCATTAACGGGAAAATATTTTATTTTATTGAAGTGCTAATTGACTAAAAAATGCATATTTTGATATTTATGTGATATTTGACTGTCAATTTGGGAATTTCCTATATGTAAATAATAGTGATAGTACTTCATATGCCATTGTAACTCTATAATTGAAGCAGCATTAATGCACGATTTTTTATGTAATAAACAATAATGCACTTGCATAAAAGTATCTATCCCAGAGGTAAGTCAATCTTCTATTGGTTCTATTGGAAATATTTAGTTCTATCCCGGCGTATGTTGTTAGTGAAGTCTGTTCGGGTTCTCCACCAGGTCACACTCTGCATTTTGGTCGACATTTCGATTTCGTATGTCGTGTTTATCAGCTTGGCCAGTCTATATCAGCTGGGCCTTGACCCGCTTGGCATTGACGGCACCTGACCCCAGGACAAGAGGATATAAATCGACCCAGATGACAATCACGACAAGATCCCTAATGACGATGGACGGCCCGAACAGATTATATTTTTTATGTAAAAATAATATTGTGCATGATAAAAATATTACGCTGAGTCAATTAAATATTTTTATAATATTTCCAGCAACTAACTGAACACGGGTGACCTTAATGTAGAAAAAATGCTTAACCTTCGCGTGCGCTCATTAACACGTGGGCGGCAAAACGAACACCCGCCATCCTTGCCTTTCCGTTTACGATTGTAACGCAGCGCTTGCAAAGCGACATTTTAGTATAATTAAGTTTGTAGCGGTGTCCGTCAGTCAGTCCGTCAGTCCACTCGGTTTTAATGTTTTTTTTCTCGCGGTGGTTGAGAGCTCTAGAGGTGGAGAAAAGTGCGTTCAATGCAGAACGTGTCCGCGCACAACATGTCAGTAGTTTTAGATTTCATTTGTACCTCCTTCCCGCCCAAAAGATATATAAAAACTATAATTGTGTGCTGGTTGCAAACGGGTCCCAGGATGTTTTAACGCTCGACCTCGGTGCATCAATTTGAGGTAAACTCCGAAGATACTTATCTGATCGATGCTGGAGTGGCGTCGTTTTAAAGAAGAATTATGGACACATGGAACAGACGTATTTAAATATTTGTCAACGAATCGGAAAATGTGAAAATTTAAGTGTTAAAAAGAGTGTTTTCACTACCTTTTAACATGGGAAAAAAGAGTTGCTATGCAAATTTGTACACGTTGCTATGTATGTTTGTATACTTGTTTTGCTAAATGAGCATTAACTAATTGACGACGTGAAATAAGTTACAGAAAGCGGAATTAGTTTAATCTATTAAGGCATTATCTATTGATTCCTAAGTATGTTGAATACTTAGATATTTTGTTTATTTGATTATTTGTTATTATATTATACTGTAGTTGTTCGAACAATTACTCCTTTCGAAGTAAGGAAAAGATTTCATGCATGAAATTCACAAAATTTGTGGACTTAAGTGTGGAACGGTGGATATCTTCATTCATCTTTTAAGTTTTTAATTCATACTTCACTTTAATCACTTGCGATGAATGAAAATATTGATCTCTTGAGCTAGGTTAACCAAAGCAAAGCAGGCGGCAGGTCTGCTAGTGTTATTTTAACTTCACTACGACAGTCATTTCGTTATTTAGTTTCAGAAATAAACCCGGCTGCACCACGCAAACATCGCAAATCTTACAACAGCGAGCTTCCTCTGCCGCCATTCCCACTACAATGCGCGCACGCTTGACGTTCGCAACCACAACAGGTGTCTCTACTTTTTCTATAAATTACTTCGTCATTGCATACAATGCCCGAAGGTGTGTTTTGTCGCCTCCTCCTCGCAGGTGGAAGTAGATTTTTCCAAGGATTCAACACCTGGAAGTGGAGAAGTGGAACTTTCTCCCGACTCCATTCGCAAGGTGCGCACAGTGAGTTTTCCTCTCAAGGCTCCGGCGACACGGAAAAGGCCCACGCAATTGCTCTTCTTCCTCCTCCTCCGACCTTCTTGGAAGACTATAAGGTGATTCTCTCTTCCCTCTTGCCTTGCCCTTACTGTCCAAAGGCGTAAGGAGATATAACTCGGGACGAAACTTCTTCTTCTTCTTCTCCTGACCTCCGTAGGGCATTTAATGTCCCACAAGGGACCCTTCCTCGACCCCCAAACTATCTCCCCCCATCTCACGCCTATCCAGCCCATTCCTTTGCCACGAACTCCGATGTCTCCCAAGAGGGAATACTAGCCACTCAACTCTCTCAGGAGCTACTCTGCGAGACTACTCCCATCTACTCTCTCAACACTCGCAACTAATAAATTACCAAGGAATAAATAGCAAAATGAAAACACTTGAAAGCAAGTGCGCGCAGTTCTAAAAGGTAACAACCCGAAACGCCCGGTTTAATTCACCCGCCCGGTGGTGATGCTTCACCGTCAATAGTTATTCAGTCCTAAGATTGGTGTTCGACTCCACTCCAGCCCTGCTAACTCCTTCATGACTCCTGTATTTCACGAAATCCGACATACTACGGTAGATCAGATCATGAGAATAAAATTAGAGAACTAGACTGCAGAACGGACAGATTTAAAATGACATTTTTCCCACGAACGATAAGTGACCATAACAGCTGCCAATGCCGTTAGTTAGTGTAGCTCTTAGTAGTGGTAGTACTCCCAAGTACTTGAATCCTTATCTGTTACCTAGTACATACTAACAGCACGACGTGCATGTTTCTACATAAGTTTCGAGTCTCTGTCCATTTGTGTAGTTGCAAAATACATATATATTATTGGTCCCTCTCCATTGTGATAATATCTTTAGTGTAGTAGTGCATGCTTGTGAGGCTTCGTCTCGTGACAAGCATTAGCGATTTATGCTAATGCATAATTAGTCGTAGTTACACTATCTTTAGGGTATAGTGTAATGAATTTTGGTGAATACTCACCCCCTGCCACACACCCCTGAGGTGACTTCCAGGGTATTTTTTAGATGTAACAACCCGAAGCGCCCGGTTTAATTCACCCGCCCGGTGGTGACGCTTCACCGTCAATAGTTATTCAGTCCTAAGATTGGTCGATGTCCTCTCCAGCCCTGTTAACTCCTTTATGACCTTGCGGCTCTTTTGTTTCCCATTTATCTTGCCTTCTGCATTTTGTCCCTCGCTCTTCCTCTTTGAGGCTATGTTCTCCCTTGCAAATTCCTTGAAAACCTCCCTTGCAAATTCGTAGCGTCTTAAAGCGTGCATCTGGGCCTCGTATTCCTCAGGTAATTCTCCATTTGGTTTGCTTTTATTCTCATGGACTCTTCCTCGTTTCAGATCCTATCCATCCACTTCATATTCAGCGTTCACCTCCAGCACCAATTTTTCCAAAGTCCCCATTCCATTCGTTACCATCTTTCCCGTGGTCCATGTCTTCGAGCCACAGAGTTAAATGCTCCACACGGATGCGGGGACTGCTTATTTAGGAATTGTACTATTCAAAATGCATTATATATTATCAGTATAGTGCTTTTTGAATCTTTCCTTGTACTTTTCATTGTTGAACATCATAGACACAATATTTAGCGTACACGGAAGGTTCGGTGATTTACGTCAATTATTTGTTTTGCAATGATTTAGGTACCAAAATGGAAAGAAGAGCCAACATTAGTCTTTTAATAATGAAAAATCGTTGGTTCCCTAAGATCAAAGCGTCCATTTTGACGTCAGCAAAATCTTCCGACAAAGTCGAAAACCTTTCGATGAAAACTTAAACAAATTTGATGCTGATAGCGTGACGATTGATGCATTCCGGATGGCCTTCTTCTTCAGGCCGTTTCACACAAGGCACTTAATTGCGCAATTTGATGCACCGAAATTGCGAGAACGCGAGCTTGAAAGTAGAGCAGGGGCTATTTTCCTATCCGTCGTTTATGCATTTGCGCATGCATTCTCGCAAATCACCGCTTTACACGACGCAATTTTTGAAGGCGCATTCATGCATACATCAGATTGTGCAATAAAGTGCCCTCGTGTAAAGCGGTCTTTACGCAATGGCGAACATGGGATTGCATTTTTCAATGGCCGCCTATGATCCATTCTTCCCTTTTGGCCATTCCGAACGTATCCTCGGCGAGGTGGAAGCATATCTACATCTACAAAATACCCTGCGAGCCACCTCAGGGGTGTGTGGCAGGGGGTGAGTATTCACCAACATGCATTACACTATACCCCTAAGTTAATGTAACTACGACTAATTATGCATTAGCATAAATCGCTAATGCTTGTCACGAGGCGAAGCCTCAGAAGCATGCACTACTACAATACTGATATTATCAAAATCTACATCTACATACTACCCCGCAAGCCGCCTCAAAAGGCGTGTGGCGGGGGGTGTTAGGACACCAGCCGTTTACATATAAAAGGGAAACACTCTAATGAAATTACGCCTTGCATTTATTAAAGTCCCTTATTGTTCGGGGGAAAAACGAATTCCCATACCTATCCGTTCGGCAAACTATCTCTCTTAATTTATCGTTTCTGTCGGACCTAGAAATATAGTGGGGTTCTAGTATGATGTTCTCCGTGTCTCTCTGAAAGATATCTATTCTTAATTGCTCAAGTAATCTAAGCCTAGCGCGCAGCCTCCGAGTCTCTAGCGGCTCCCAGCCTAATTCGTTTAACATCTGCGTAGCGCTGTTTGTAGCAGTTTTTGACGAATCGCGCAGCTTTCCTTTGTATTTTATTAAGTTCCCGGATTAATTATTTCTGTACCGGATCCCATATGCTTGCTGCATAGTCAATGGAGAGGGACCGTTAATATATTTGTATTTATTGATACATTTTATTGGTATACATAATGGTTGCTGTGAATTGGCGAATTGAAGTCATTGGAAACCGCGAGATGTGAGCAATTAAGAAGTAGTTGTTACGTCCTCGGACTTACTTAACGAGAAATACTTTGAGACGAGGGGAATTTAGAACGTTGACACTGAGGAAGTTCCTAAGTTCAGCTTCAGCTTGGACTAGAGTGCGCCCACCACTTCGGACCAAGAACATAAAAATTGAACGCGGGGCGAAATGGAGAGAAAAGTTAAAAACTGCAACGAGCGAACCGAGATTGGATCAGCTGGTGATTGAGGTATGATGATCAGCTATTAGATCGGGAGCCGCTAAAGGCTGCAAGCTAGGCTATCATTCATTCATTAGAGTTATCTACCGATTAGAGGTAGTGTAGGTCATGATGAAATGAGGTAGGATTATGATGAAAGTCAGAGAATCAAATCCTGATAAGGTGACCAACTTTTTTACAATGAAAAGGAGGACAGAAATTATTATTTTTACTTTGAAAAGGAGGACGCAAATAAAAAAATACAAATGTCGTAAATTACAGAGCCATTTCATTCATTGCAACAATAATACACTACATATAATATGATAAATGCATAATAAAATATTTGTGACCGTTTATATTGTGATTATGCTTACATACATATTAATTATTATAAAAATGAGTACTTTTTTATTGAAAGAATATTTTTAATCAATGTATTACCTTCTAGCAATATATTGGAAATATCTGAACAAAAATTATTTTCATATTGAATTTTACGGCAAGAGCTACATTTATGTAGATGTAAGGACCTCGAGGCAATACAAGAGTGGTGCGATGCGTGGCAGCTAGAATTAAACCTGAAAATATGCGTTGTTGTGAATTTTTGGAAACGGAAAAACGCTCCTAGTAACAGCTATTGCATAAACAACATAAAACTAGACACCGTAGAATCGGTTAAGTACCTCGGAGTTAAACTGACTAATGATCTATCGTGGAGTAAATATATTCGAGAAATTACCGGTCAATCTAATCGTAAATTGGGATTTGTTAAAAGAGTGCTTGGCAAGTGCGACGATAAAGTTAAAGAAATCAGCTACTTCTCCCTCGTTAGATCCCACTTACAATATGCCGCCAGTACTTGGGATCCTTATGAGCAGGGCTTGGAAACTGAGTTAGAACGCGTGCAGCGAAGATCGGCAAGATATGTTAAAGGCCGTTATGATAATCTCGTTAGTGTTACTGACCTTTTGCAGCAACTGGGATGGGAAAAGCTTTCAAACCGTCGATTGCAATTTTGACTCAATCTATTATGTAAGTTCCAAATCGGTCTATTTTCTGACGACATTGATAATATTTTGCGAAATCCGACATACTACAGTATATCAGATCATGAGAATAAAATTAGGCAACTATACTGCAGAACGGACAGATTTAAGATGTCATTTTTCCCACGAACGATAAGTGACCATAACAGCTGCCAATGAGACTTTTATCTAGGTTTGTCGATAGGTATAGTGTAGCTATTAGTAGTATCTAGTAGTACTCCCTAATACTTGAATCCTTATCTGTTACCTAGTACATACTAACAGCACGACTAGCATGTTTTCTACATGGGTCTTGAGTCTTTGACCCATTACTGACAAGTGACAAGCATTAGCGATTTATGCTAATGACTGCAGAACGGATAGATTTAAGATGTCATTTTTCCCACAAACGATAAGGAACCATAATAGCTGCCATGAGACTTTTATCTAGGTTTGTCGTTAGGTAGTGTAGCTCTTAGTAGTAGTAGTACTCCTAATAGTTGAATCCTTAACTGTTACCTAGTACATACTAACAGCACGCCTAGCATGTTTTCTACTTGGGTCTTGAGTCCCTGTCCATCTGTGTAGTTGTAGAATGCATGTATATTGAGGTCACTCTCCATTTTGATGACATCTGTAGCGTAGTTATGCATTCATGTGAGGCTTCGCCTCATGACAAGCATTAGCGATTCATGCTAATGCATAATTAGTCGTAGTTACACTAACTTTAGGGTATAGTGTAATGCATGTTGGTGATTACTCACCCCCTGCCACACACCCCTGAGGTGGCTTGCAGGGTATTTTGTAGATGTAGATGTAGATTTAGAGCGTTCAATTTAGATTGTTCACTTGCCCAAAAATCATTAGCAATTGAAAAAAAAACTCTTTCAACTGTTGCATTAGTTCCAGGGCAGCACAACGCTAATTGAACAAGATCAAATGAAGTTCACATGAAATATGATTATATTTGGAATGGCTAAATATATCCACCTCCTCTTGTATCAATTTCAACATGTTGAGTTTCCCATTCAACCTGTTCATTTCAACATGTTGATTGCGTCTCGCCGCACTGTACCTACCAAGCCTTGAACGAATATCATCATATCAAAGTACATATACGTCACATCACTAGAGATAGGAAGATTATGCATTTTGAAACCCACTATTATGCGACCAAATAATGATTATGTATGCGGCCATTATGCGGAAAAATTATGATATCCATGCTGACATTATGCAGCTTAAAAATAGCAATTATGCGTTTTCATGAAAATTATGCAACATTTTGGAGATTGCCTCCATCACGCATACAATCAGGTATCCCGCCCTTTGTCATTCTCCATATTTTATGGAAACCCATCCGGTGTACTGCATTCTTAGTATGTACCCTCAACTATTTAATCAATGAGTTTCATTTGGCAAAATGGGAATTATACCTGTTAGAAATAAATATCTCATGAGGCACACTCAATTTTAGGCCAACCTTTTACTGAAGAAATCAGGAACTGGATGTTGAAAAATAAACCGTGAAGCTACGGATTGAAATTTTTTTTGGATAAAATGTACCAAAAAATAATTATACTACAATGAACAGGAATAATTAAAACAATCACAATAAATGCTGATTATAACCCCTGAGATTTTCGCATGTTTTCAAATGTGATGTTGATGCTCCCTCCGCTTGTTATTCCCCGTCGACACTCACAGCCAGTACGACTTCCTTGAAAAGGCCGGTTACAAAAGCCCCCCACCCTCCCAACGACCGACATCGGACACAGCCACCGAGATACATTGTATTGTACACAGAGATTGTATTTCGGTGGCTACGTTCGATGTCGGTCGTTGGGAGCCACCGAAATACAATGTCAACAAAAACAATAAGCATCAAACAGGTGCTGGAAGGCTGGCGCGGGAAATGGAGGTGAAAGGCATGCGTTCGGTATCGAGAGAGGCCATAAAACTGCTTTTTAGAACAAAAATTAAGCCGGCTGCGTGAGAATTACGCAGATTATGCGCACATAATGCAAACTATGCAGTATGCTGTATTATAGGTCAGATTATGCGATATTATGCGCAGTAGATTTGTACTAGGGATGAAGTAAGGTTACTCAAAAAGTCAAACTATTTGCATTCTGATGAAATTAAAAAATTATGCGATTATGCGGTCCGCATAATCTTCCTATCTCTACACATCACGTGTAACGGACCGGCTTGGCATCGATCGAATGCAGTGACTTACAGATTAGTCTTAAAATATAGAAAAGGAGGACATGTAGGAGGACACACATTTCGAGGGAGGACAGAACTTACAAAAGAAGGACTGTCCCACAGTGGTCCGGATCGCGAAAAAGAGGGACAAAAATCATATTTCTGTCAGATTACTTTGAAAATTGTCATATATATGTTTTAAGACGCGTTTAGTTAATTTCTGCTGTATTTTTAACGAAAAATAATTATTTTAGAAGATATTGAGAATTTTAATGCTAAATTAACCGATAATGAGGAGACTGCATAAAAAACGCCTGCTATTATTAAATATGCAAATACATAAAAAGTATTTGCATAATATGACTTATAGACTTTTAAATTAGTAAATAATTTAAAAAAATGGGTAAATGTAAGGCATTTAGGGGAATTGATTCTAACGTTGAAGTGATTGCGATTATCAGCTAGGAGAGGTAGTGCCGCTGAAACTAAAAAATAAGTAAATATTAAATAAATATTAAAACTGTTTTTAGTGCAAATTAACTCTTTTATGTTGTCAAAAACATACTTAGTATCTTATTAACTTTACAATTTATATAATTCCAAATCAGATTCTCCTGAATTCCACTCCTCTTCCTCGCATTCACTCGCTGAGTCAGGATATTCTTGAAAGAGCTCACGGACCACTTTAGGCAGATCTTTTAGGCCACGGTATTTATGTAATTCAGCAGCTAATGTACCTACTGATTAATGGATCAGAGGTCAGGATCAGTCTCCAAAAAACGTCCTCAGTCGTGTGGAATCTTGAAATTTTTCTTGCATGATGCTAGCGATAAGTTCTTGTATCTTTATTCCGCGATTCCTGAGCCTCCTCCGAAAGCTCTCCAATTTGAGGAAGAGCTGACTCAATCACATCTGCACCATGCAGCAGAACTTTAAGTACTGTGGGTGGCATGTAGAACCACTCATAATATTTAACATAACATTTTGCCGTGTCCATAAAATATTCTTTAAATTTTTGGGGATCAATTAGAAGGCCGCATGACGAAACTCTCAAAATATTTGACAATTTAATGATAAGTTCTTCTTCTACACCGAAAAACAATTTTATATTTTATTTCATGTAAAAAGCGTTGAAGTAAAAAAAGAATTTTGTAAAATAAATGGATCCTTACCAGTAATTTCAGCTGATCGGCATTTTTGAAGAAGCGTCTAGCTGTGTTGCCATCGTTCGATGTGCCATATTTTGGCTTTGGTAGGTCAACTTATAGACCCATTCTACTTTTAAATTTCTCCTGAAGTACCCTCTTTCTTTTCCCTCTTTTACTTTTTCAATATTCGTTATGGACGTGTAGGGGAGGTCATCGTATTAACTAGAGACGCTTCTGCGCGCCATTTCCTCTCTCTCTTAGATTCATGGCTGTAGCAGAAGACAGTTCTCCAGGGAAAGTATTTTCTCTAAGGAATTTAGTTTTCTTCTTTTTGATCGGATAGTGACATCCGAAAATTGTTTGTTTGGCCTACCCTTTCTTTTATTAGATGTGCTTGATAAAAAAAGGCTTATTATTTAGACAATAGCCCAAGGGATGTCATATCACAATTAAAACAGGGAAAATCCGAACCTGAGGAGCTTGGAAAGTTACGATACACAACATCAGGGAAATCAACGATTTGATCCAACCAAGTCGCATACCTCTATTCTAAAAAAGAGTTCGTTCGAGAGCAAGCTCGCCATCTTTTCTCATAACCAACAAAAAAATTTACTTTAAAAAAATTATTGAGCTCCTTTGTTTACGTGCTCATCTCCGTGTAAAATGTAGGCAATCCTCAAGAAGTCCCGTCAAATTACTTTTCCGGTGGTCCATTGACTCTCCTTTTTTCTCCTGCATTTTACCGTGAATTTGCTTCCGCGGAAATGTTAACGACATAAATGTGAGTTAAAAATTAGAATCATTGGTTCGTTAAATACTGAACAATATTCTTTATTCTAGAAAGTTGGGAGTTTAAACGGAAGCAAAAACAATGCAAAATTTAGTATGGTACCCCGTACTAGATCAACTTCAAAAACGGAAATAAAAGAGAAATAGCATATCTGTTTAATTATCCTTATCGCTGTGGTAGCCAGGAACAAAAAAATCATTGAATCACAACACTATTCCGAATTATCACAACACTAATACTTACTTCAGAGATCACTTCAAATCACGAAAACTATTGCCAACCGACTACCAAACGACTAAGAACTGGCATGTGTACACATCGATGGAAAAGGACCAACTGAAGAGCACCAAAATGTTTCGACTGAAGCATGAAGGAGGTTAAGAAGAGAAGTTACCATCACCCCCAAGAACCTGGGTCTACCCCCGAGGATAACCAGGAGGGTTTTTGATAACCGCATAAAGAGAAATGTGCAATGCCTGAATTTTGTGCGAAAATGCCTACCAGAGGCAGCCCTCCAATAAAACCCATCTGGAAAGATGCACCTGGAGGGTAAATACCACATCTGTTAACACGTGCAATTTCACTTGCAGGTCAAAGAAACCGCCTTTAGGCAATAAACACAAGTTGGGTGGTGCGCTAAGTAGGGATAGTAAAATATCCCGACTAAGGACCTTACCCACTACCCTTGGGTCCGGCACGTGTACGGGTAACGGGTCCCCTGTCGCATAGGCTTTGAGGAAATGGACAGCCAGAGGTGGGTTTTCCCAGCAGCAGTGCATACAACCAGTCTTATATACTTCAAACGATTTACAAAATTCGATGGGAATCGTACTGAGAAACGATCGAAGAAAATATTTTCCTCCTCTTCCAGCGTCACAATTTCGCTTAGTATTGCAGTCTGAAATTCATTCTCTCACTCTTTCTAGAGTAAATTCGGCCAAGAACAGAATATAATAGATAAAAACATTGTAAACTTCTTCATTTTTAAAATCCTAATCAATAAAACATTGGAAAAGACGTATTTTACAATGTGTCTCCACTGTGACGAAGCTCGCGTGTCTAGTCCCGACGTTCACGTCCGCGGCAGAGAATCATATAAGTCGTTGTCATTCACTTATTTGCAAATATTTGCAGCTAAATCCTTTTCTAATATCTTTATAATATAACCCACTCTTGCCACTGTAAGTATCTCCGTGTCACTCGGTGTCACTCTTTTTATAATCCAACGTTTATGCGAAATTTGCGAGAAAAAATGATTTTTCTTGATGAACTCCTTCGGCGATCACCACAACGACTACAAGATTGAAACCTAGTTTTTTACATGGTAAAGTGTCCATATAATTATATTCCACACTCATTTTACCAATTTTTAATACGAAATAGAGCAAAATAATTGTTAAAAATGTGTATTTTTCGAAAAAATTAAAAGAGCGAGGTTTAGCTAAAATTAGCTCTACTTTGAAGCAATTAACTAAACTTAACAAAACTTTTTATGCAAAACTAAGTGTGCGGTAGGATTCCCCGGACATTTTGCTACAAGAACTGCATATTTAAAGAGAGTTTCAAGAAAGTCGAAAAAATGACTTTTGTCCGCCTTTTTTCGGATACGGACCACTGTGTGTCCTCCCTAAAGGAGGACGGGTGGTCACCTTAATTTATTATCCAGCACTCTTACATGTACACGCGGGGGTTTAAGCGAACAAGATGTTGTCGTCCTTCCGTCTACATTGTAGAGCACAGGAGATTGCATGATACGCCACAGTCGCGAAGAATAAACCCAACATTTTCGCTTTAGAGCGACTGACTGAGAAATTTCCAATCAATCACCGCGACTGTTGCACATTATCATGATGCAAGACCATGTCCCCTGTCCCCTCTACAATGTAGACGGAAGGACATCTTGATTAAACCCTCTCCGCTGAAGCTCGCCTTGGATTAATATTGCTTGGCGTAACTGGCTAATACACCTGACCGGCAATTGGGAGATCCGGGTTCGAATCCCGGTCGAGTCAAATGAGTTTTTCACGGCGAATTTCACCGTCTTCGGTCTAGTATAACTACGCACCCGTGACTGCGTGCTCCACATCATTTGTCAAATCGCAATGCTTGGGAAAAAATGAGTCAGGTACGGCTCGACACATGTTTCATGGATCTTTATTTCCGAGTCCCAAATATTTATAAATGTATTTCTCTTCCGGCAAATATTCGCATTTCCATAGCCAACTGCACCCATTGTGGATATCGTAGAAGACGACCTCTGGATGCTTTTCATAGTCCCTTGTACAAAAAACATTCAGAAGAATCTTCCTGTCATTCCACTCCACTTTCTTTATCCTCTTCGGCAGACGTTAGATGTTCATAAAATCACTCTCCAGAGTTGATACTTCCATTTAATGGCTAAACCGCAATGGCATACATTGCATATCTCGTCACAAACCTATCGTTTTTCCTCCTGTGGTACCATTGGTCGCAATTTCGAAACAAAGGGTTTGAATGCCAATGCCACGGATAGTATTATTCACCCTCAGTGAAGACGACTTTGATGATTTGATGATGTAATTGCCTCTCGTCAGGAATGTTGACGGACGTGTTTAATGACTCTGCAGACATGTCCGAATTTTTTAGCAGTTATTACCCATCGATATATTTATTGAAAGTTTGCCTTCCTTTTTTTTTCAATTTTTGTCACTCATTGACATCAACATTCATGCACTAATTCGAAAAGGTTCGCTTTTTTAATCGCGAAGAAAAGTGGTCATGCAATAGTTTTTATCTCGACTTATATTCGAGTACAGGATTTTAGTCAATATATTTGGCCCAAAAAATAACAATTCGACTTGTACTCATACATACATACAATTCTTAATTGTGACCAATTATCAACTGTGGAACTTGATGGTACATTAGAGCGGAAATTATCTGTGGCAATGGAAGGTGAAACCCAATTGGATAACCGAAAGTAATGGATAATCCATTCATGTTCAATTTCCTAAGAGTAGTTATATGGCTTAGGTATCAGTACCATGACTTCTCCTGAAACTCTTGCGCATATTTTATTGAAAAACTCATTATTTTCCTACGATTACGTTTATCGAACTATCAATTCCATTTACTTCTCCGAAATATTTCACCAACTTTAATTAATGCATGTTAGTTGCGTGCAGGGGCGGTCTGGCTATGTCGGCGATCGCCGAGGGCCCCCGGCCCGAAGAGGCTTAGAGGGGCCCCCGACAGGGGGTGTCGACAATACTAGCAAGGACAGAAGTTAGTCTAACATCGCATCTCACGACATCAGCTGACTCACTCGACAGCTAATTGCCCTCCAACCAGACTATACCAAGGGTGAGTAGTTGAAAAGTAAAGTTTATCGTACTTGGATATCAACGCTTTTCATAAACATTTCGCTGCAGGGCCCCAATATAGTCGAAATAACAAATTTTAAACTTAAATAAATCTACTTGTCGTCTACGCTCTCGATTTTTATATAACCTTAACGGTTAAAGAAATTGATGTTTCTGTTTTTTACGGTAAAGTGATGAAACATTTTGGAAAAGGTACTGAGCGCTAGGAAAATCAGTGACTATTACCAATATGCAAGATTTTGTTGTTTGAAATGAAGAGGTGTACTGTTCTGTGGATTCCGAAAATTATCTTCAAATTCCTATATCACCTTCAGTTATTACAGATACATAATTGAAAAAATACCTTGACAAAATGTTTTTTAGTGTGTTGTTGTATGTCCTTAATGGACTATGTCCCAGTGCAAATATGTAATTTACCTATCCATCTATCTATCTATCTTTCTATCTATCAATCTATTTATATATCTATCTATCCGTCTATGTTAATTAGCTGCTGACTCTCATTACGATGCACTTTCAATATTCCTCAACTTCTCGGAAATATCCAGTGCGACAGTGCAATTTTCCTGAATGAAAGACATTTTGAATTAATAATTTCGCTCAAGGACTGATTAGCAAATTAAAACATGTCCTCAGACGCAATATTAGGACTCGATCGCTTCCCTCCTGATGTCACGACCCGAGCGCAATAGCACTCACTGGTTCAGGAGATTCAGCATAACGTAACGCTGTCACGTGCACAATTGAATAACGTGCTGTAGGAAGCTGTATTTGCATGGGTGAAATGTAGCAATTTTGTAGACTATAGAGTGCCATCTTAAATTCATGGTCCAAAGAGCGCGTTACAGGCGAAGATATCATGACATTTATTTCATAAGAAGGAAAAGATATCACTGAAAACAAATGACCGGACCTAGGGTTTTAGTTAAGGGCTGAGGGACGGGGTTCTAAGTTTAGAGTTCCTTTTGACAGCATGCTGGTTGTTTTCAATAACATTAAGCAATTCACAAATATAAAACAGTTTGTTAAAAAGTAATATAAATACGCATAGCCGCTACTGCATATCATTAGGGAAAGTCAACAATGAACGATCAAAACGGTTACCATGCAAGCATAGATACGTGCAATATTGTTGCTATGTGCGAAGCAATTGTAAGAGAGCAATTGTAAGAGAGCATTCGTGAGAATTGGACTTAACTTGGACGTGCGATTGATAATTAAAAGGAGAGAAGAACATAAGAGCACAAGAGCATAAGAACATAAGAGCATAAGAACATAAGAGCATAAGAACATAAGAGCATAAGCATAAGAAGCATAAGAACATAAGAACATAAGAGCACAAGAGGAACATCTTAAAAATGGGGAATTGCCTGCGTGAGTATCAATAAGTTCATTTCTATAATCTTTGCAAATAAGTAGTACAATGATTGCCTTAGGCAGACATCCACATCACACTCGTCTTCATCTGTAACTGAAGTCCATTTAGCCATCTAAGGTTATTCACAAAAATGCAAGTCCCAAGAATATCGTCACATATTGATGCAATATGAAAGGAATTTTGGTGCAATTAAAGCATCGTCGGAAATACTTAAAAGAAAATTGAATCTGAAAAATATCTCGTACTTAATGTCCATCAAATTAAAATGGGAATCACTTCTGATGTGGCTATGGAGTGGGAGACTTAATTTATAACAGAATATATTTATCTTTCTTCCACCACTGCACGGTAGCCTGCGGCGGAAAACGGCAAGTGGACCAGCCAGCCGGGCCGGGCCAGCCAGCCAGTACGAGGCGAGGCGGTAGTCGACCGTGGCGTGAGTACAAATGCCCAATATTCCAGTTGAATAACATCAGTATACATATTAAATCATGATTTTAATGCATACTATACGCAGTTCTGAGCGAGCAGCACGGGCTAAGGCATCCTTACGTTATTTGACGGCATTTGCACTCCTGAAGAGAAAAATCAGAAAGGCACGTGTGACAGGGCACATCGGACTTACAGCACGGTGTGCATGTTTTCAGCGTAATTCTTCAATCTCTGTCCGTTTATGTAGTTGCAAAATACATAATCATTCACGGTCTCTCTAACATTGGTAGCATATCTATAGTGCAGTGTATGATTGTGAGGCTTCGGCTCGTGACAGGCATTAGCGATTCATGCTAAAGCATCATTAGTCGTAGTTAAACTAACTTAAGAGTTTAATGAAACGCATGTTGGTGACTACTCATCACCTGCCAAATACCCTTGAGGTGGCTTGCAGGGTATTCTGTGTATGTATATCGGAGGAACCTCCGTTTTACGTAGCGCGAGGGCGCCCGCGGCGGGGGAGGCTAACTTACATCTTTCCCATCCTTCGGGAATAGCCTTGCTACACCCCTATTGCCGTGCCTACACTAGTATCTTAAGTGAGAGAAGTTCCTTTAAGGTGGTAGTGTAGGTGTCAGCAGCTTCATTTAAGGACACTTCCACCTAAGTTACTTCAGAACCGTACTTAAGTCAACAGTTTCCTCACGGTTGGTGTTCTTCAAGTGTTAGACACAATATATTTTCGAATGTATAGGTTTTTAGTATCGTAGTTTCGGAGGTTTCATGCAGGAATATCTTTTTAACTGGTAACTTTGTGCGTAAGGGGAAGCAGTTATATTTTTCACGTGTGGGAGATAATGTAATTTTCATAGATTGCGGTGTATTGGTAAATATAGGAAGTTTTATAAGTTACCCGGTATATTGTTAAAAGTTATATTTTGTGGTGATTTTGATATAATTAGATTAAAGTGGGTAAAATTAGCCATAGTGAATGATTTCTGTTTGTTGAAATTTTTGCTTATGATATGTTTTAATGCTCATGTTAAGTGAAGGGGTATGAAGTCACAGGCCTTATCAACAACCCCCATAAATACATTTACATGTGGAACCTAACATTGTGCCTATCAATCATATGGATTTGTTCAAATTGCAGTAAGTGAAACCCAAGATAACTGAGGTTCTTTGGTATGTTTCCCATTTTTTATTATTGAAGGTAATATTTTAGCCGTACCTAAAAGTAGATGACAAAAAAGGAATTATATAATTGACTCCCAATAGCTTTTTTAACTGTACCTAAAAGTAATTGACAAAACAGGAATTAGATTTGACTTCTAAGAGCTATATTTTATCGCCAAAAATCAACTATTTCCCTGAAGGTGTCCAGGATAAAATACGTCCGTTCCGGCTTTGCAAGACGGACACAGGTCACTGGTGTTAATCAATGAGTATTTTCCTCTCCCCACTCCGATATATTGCGGAGACTCCACTCAAAGCTCTCTATTGGGAAAGTGCGGACAAAAGAACAAAAACAGACCTATCTAGTAGGTACATACATGGGGAAGATAATGAGTAAACATTTTTCTGAGGGAAAAGTTCTGCCAAGCATTTGAATGAATTTGAGCCATGTGATGCCATCAATTGTGATGTTTTACTTAATACTGCAATGCTTTCATGCCACACATCTTCGCCAATTGCATCCCTTATCGGCATCGGTCTAGGACAAACATTGTAGGTACTTTTCTAATCTAGAGCTATAAACTCGACCACGCTCAGGAAGCCACCTAAAACAATTGAAGGTGCTAACGACGGACGAATCCCGCTGCCAACGGAAATCAACACGATATTATTCCCACGCGACTCATCTGGGTGAGGTCCGAAGATAACAAGTGAACGAAAAGATAGACAAAATCTGTCAGCAGGGCAGGCAGGGACGAGTAAATTAACTTGGGACAAGGAACTGGTTTCTTTCCGCGACGAGACAGTCGTAAAAAACTATGCGTAGTCGACGTGCATGATAGCCGCACCGAGGGTTGAGTCCAAACCCCGTTGGCAGAGTACGATGGGAACAACACATGCATGGATCATTTAGAGAGGAACGAATAGAAGTCACTTATTGAGACAGTAGAACAGACGAGGAAGAAGCGAACACGGAAGAACACGACGTCTTCTGAAAAGGGAGATGGGAATTGCGTCACGATCGCGAATATGTTTGCACCCACCTTAATGATTATTCCAATGCCGAAAATGAAGCTAAACAACAGTCAACGACGTCAACTAAATCAGTCGCGCTGTCAAAATGGCCACCCGAAATTGTAACAAACAAGATTCTGCATATAACCGATTTTATTCGAAAGATAAAGCTGAAGACGATCAAAACGTTCAACCCGAAAAGAAGCTTTGACGGGCGAAAACACAAGAACCAGCAGGACTGGTTATAGAGGACAAAGTTAAGGCCCTTATGACAAGGAAGGGAGCACAAACGCACACTTGGGCCCTGGAGGGAGAAGAAGTCCTTGCAGTCCTATGCACACACGACAGACGTAGAAAACAGGATAAACTTCCCCAATTAGGCTCAAAACAAGCGAAATATTCTACAAACGTGCGATTTTTAATAGCAGCAAGATGTTTTTAGTATGGAAAAATGGAAAATCGTCAGTGAAAAGTCAGGGAATTGTTAGGGAATTTGAAGAGGCCGCTGGACACCCTGGAAACGTTCTGTGAAAACAAATCTTTTTTATATCTCTTTCTATAACCTCGTGTAAGTTCACATCTTATATACATTCAATACAATGTTTGTTTTGTTCATTCCTTATGCCCGTCAATACAATTCATCCGATTGCGATGAAACTTTGGCGAGTTTTTGTGCGCGTGCCAATGAAGGTTTCTGAATGATAAAAAAATGACAATTTTTGGGGTAGTTTTTACCCCAATGTTGTTAATATTTACTCCCATAAGGAAAGCATTGAATTCTGTACTGGTGTTTCTTCATTTGCTTTTTTAAATGACTTGCAGTCAATAAATTGGATGGAAATTTTTATCATAGAACGCATAAAAGAATGCAGTATTTAATTACTTCTTTCAATTTTCATATGCGCTTCTTTTTTGTCCAAAAATTGCGTTTTTATCTTGAAATTCATCAATTTTTCTTCCTTCTCAACAATAGAAATTTCCTTGTCAGGTCAATTATATTGTCGTGTCCCGATAATCGGTTCACGGCACAAGGAGCGTAGTCGCTGCGTCCCGAGGATCGGTGCACGGCAGGATCTATGTGATTATGGGTGCGTCGGCTCGAGTGGCAAAGCCGGCACCCTGGGGTTCAGGCACCGAAAAGCAAAAGCTTACGCGTTGGTTGGTAGAATGGCGTTTATTGAGGAATAGCAATCAGACCGGCATGGCCTCCATGGCGTACATTGATACTCTGCACCCGAGGAGAGGAAATTAACAAGTTTATATACTCTCAGAGTCGGAAGTGGGAGGAGCTTCTGAGACTCCCAGCTTTGAGACCAAGGAGCAGTCAAATAGTTAAATGCGCGCACGCCTAAGTTTTATGTGCATCCTAGGAGCACGTGAGCGCATGCATTACCTCTGAAATCTGGGACTATGCCGCTAGAGAGGTCCAACACTAAAAGTGAGAATGAGCTATTGTTTTAGAATTTTAGGATGCAAGTCTCCAGTCGCGGGAAACAATTGGAGACAACACATAACTCCAAGGCACGCTCCATCTCCCTCTTCCGACTGGAGGTGATCGTCCGACACCTTAAGAATAAGAGGAGGGGGGTAGCTTTCGGAAAGAACAAGGAGTAAAGCAGGCATGCATTACAATATGTTGCATGCTCACGAGTGGAACAGGCCGGTAATACTAAATTCAACACCAGCTGATGAACTCAACGCTTGCCTCAAAGCGTCGCATCTTTGTAGACATGAGCAGAAACTCACGTTAACGACCAATATGTGCGTAAATTTGCAGCGCAATATGTCACCCATATTTTCAAAACAGCCATTGAGCTTTGGTAATGGAGAAGTACTAGTTGATGCCGACACAAAATATATTTCAATTCCATTAAACTTTTGTGCCATTGTTCCATCGATTGAACAATTAATTCAGAAAGTTTTTCCACAAATTGGTACCTATTACAAAAATCACCGATGGCTTGGTGAACGTGCTATTTTGGCAGCAAAAAACCACGACGTCAATGCAAGCAGCTACGCCATTCACGAAAATGTTTCGGGCGAGTCTGTCCCCTACAAATCGATTGATAGCGTCATGAATGCAGACTTGATTTTTAATTATCCAATTGAGTTTTTAAATTCATTGGATTTTTCTGGTTTACCACTGCACAAATTGTCACTCAAACTCGGTGCACCAATAATTCTTTTGCGTAATATTTATGCACTAGGATTGTGCAATGGAACCAGGCTCACTGTCAAACAACTGATGCGAAACGTCATCGAAGTGACAATTCTGAATAGCAAGTAAAAAGGAGAATATGTGCTTATTCCACGTATTCCCATCATTCCCACCGACATGCCATTTGATTTCAAACAACTGCAGTCCCCGTCCGCTTTGCATTACCAATGACAATCAACAAGGCACAGTCGCTTCAAGTGTTTGAATTCAATCTGGAAAATCCTTGCTTTTCACGTGGTTAATTTTATATGTTGCATGCTCACGAGTGTGGCAGCCGATAAATTTATTCGAGTGGTAAATGAGTGACGGGAGGTGGAGGAGTCAAGTAAGGGGTGATTGAAAGAAGGTATGTTGAATAGTTTTGGAAGTCTGTAGTAAAGAGAACGCTGGGAAAAGGAGAAACGGAATTCAGGTAGGTGAAGGTGATCACTGCTGTGGGTTTCGCGGCTTGGAATATGAAGTGAGGGAAAAAAGAAAGGATTTCGGTGGATCGGCAATTGCCGTTGGTGGCAGACTGGAGGAAATTTAGGTCTTGAACTTTTCGGCGAGTTGACAAAGGGGAAATTCCAAGAGATGGCATTATTTCACTATGGGATGAGCTACGCTGGTGGGTCACACGGTGACGGACAGTCGATGTGATAAATATAAGGGGACGTTCCAAACGCTTTAAGCTGGTGGGACAGGCAGTTGACAAAATTAATGAGCAGTACTCAACAATGAGAAGTATGTATGCAGTTAAGATCGATTTTAGTGCTAGGTAGTCTGATAATTCGGTGCATCTGTAAAGGATTCCCACAACGGACATAGCTTTCGACTTATTCTCTCTGAGATGAGGGTTGAAGGTTAGTTTATTGTCGAAGGAAACGCCGAAGTCTTTATGCAAGGTGGTGACAGGGATCGTTTTGCCGGATAGTTGATATTGGTTGTGTAAGGGTTTTGACTCTAATGAATATACACGGAGGCTGACTTTAAAGAATAAATGTTGAGTTTCCACATATTGCACATGTCTTCAAGTGAGCGAAAGGCAGATTGGAGGGATTGAGAGCCGGCAGTGGTGTCAATTCTTTTGAAAATTTTGCATTCGTCTGCGTAAAGAACAATTTCGCAGGCGTAAGAGGATATAACGTCATTGATGTACAGGGCAAAAAGGAGAAGACCGAGGACGCTACCTTGAGGGACGCCAGAGGGAACGGGAAGAATAGGGGAGGAAACCCCGTCTACTATCACCCTCTGCGAGCGTTGAGTAAGGAAGTGAGAAAGGATAACTAAGAAAAGACCATGAATATTGAAAGAATGTTCCAGTTAATAATGTGTATGATTCACAGTGCCAAAAGCTTTGGAAAAGTCAATGTAACATCAAGTTAGTAAGAGACTTCGAGTGCAGAGGTGATTTGGTTTTGAATTATCGATAGATTGGTTGAATAAGAGCCCCCAGGACGAAAGCCGTGCCGATTCGTTAAGGTATAGTCAAGGGTGAAAGATAAGAGACGGTTATACGCTCCAGTGAGAGATAAAGAGTGGGGAGAATAGACATGGGGCGATAGTTAGTATCACTTTCTTTGCAGACAGAATTCAACATGGCACTTACGTTAGCAGCACTTTAATTTAAACATAAAAATCATTCTCTTTCATTTTTTTGTACATGTGAATGTGTCTGCTTTGTGTATGTTTGCCTACTTATAAAGAAAAAGAGGCATTGAAACGCATCACGGGCACAACTAGTATTATATATTTGGAATTCCAATAATCGAAAACAGAAGGAACGCTCAAGTTAAATATGTGACTACTACGATGGAAGGATAATGGTTTGTGGTAATTGAACACTTCTGACTGTATTTCTCCTCTTTTGTTGTAATAGGTCGATGTCGGAAAGAAGTGGCGGCGCTGCCTATCCAGCCGTCTACCTCTTCGCCATCTACTCCTCCGCCGTCTACCCCTCCGCTGTCTACTCCTCCACCGTCTACCCCTCCGCCGTCTACCCCTCCGCCGTCTACCCCTTCGCCCACACCGCCGCTATCGCCTCCACATACCCCGCCGCCTACCCCACATCTAAGACAAGAGCCAGACCCCTTCCCGGTCATCCCACCCTGGTTGTTCAACCATGAAGATCATCAGGGAGAGGAAGGGGTCTGGCCGGCGCGCCGCGGCGCCGCGGCGGTGGGCCACCTAGAACCCATCGATGAAGAGGAGGAGGGGCCAATCGTGCCCCCGTGGATGTTCGAGGGCGGCGGTGATGGGCCTGATCTCTATTTTTTATAATAATAGGTATGTGTGTCCTTCTTCTTAACTGAAATGCTATTTGTGCGTGCGACCCACTTGGTACTGAGCTCCTCCTAGCTTCTGTGATTTTCGGGCAGTTATCTCCCAAGCGGAAATGAAAAGTAAAAATTTCAAAATTAGGTCATTTCTCAAAAGTCAAAATTACGTCAAAATGGATGCCATTTGTGAATATTTCGTGACATCTCCTTACAAAAATATTTAGTCCTTCTTGATTTTCTAATCTGTTGGCAAGTTCCTGCTCTGAATGATATACATACGGGAGCTTGACCATTTCGAGGGTCATGTGTTATTCTAGACCTTACTGGGTACTAGTCCCACAGAACTGTTAATGGTACTGGTCGAAAATGGGTTCCCAATTGATGAGGTAGGTACTGGTTCTTCTTCTAGTTCCTGAAGTTCGCATCCTGATGATCTTTTCAGTGGTCATCACCTAGGTCTTAGTATTGGCCAACTTAATTCACATGTATATTTGTACTCTTAGAATTAAAATTGGGCTAAGAACATGGACGTAGCTAGGGGGGGCAAGAGTGGGCACCGCCCACCCTACAAAAACTCATTTCCCACCCTAGAAAAATCGACAGTATTGAAGAAATAGCCCATTTTCTTTATTTTTATCTTGAGTAAAAGATTCATTACCATTCCTCATAAACATAATTACTCATAATCTGTGTCTACTAAAAGGTTAGTTGATCTCTTATCGGATTAGGGAAATTGAAACCTTGCTGTGGCTGATCAGATGGACGGCTGCCCCCCTTAGGAAAAATCCTTAGCTACGCCAATGGTTAAGAACCAAGCCCTTATGTGCCCAGTGTGCTTTTGGGAATGCCCTCTGTGTGTGCGTGTGTGTGTTGGAACCCCAACCAAAGAAGTTCACGTTGCTCACTTGCTGCTTGTCTTCCTCAAGGACGAGCTCGGGCATGAACCTGGCTCTTGCCACAGCTAACATGAGCCAGGGAGTTGAGGACATGAGGTACAGAATGACGTGAAAAACATGTCTAAGCCAACGAATCATGATCTTTTCTTATATACACATTGCCGTCCTAGCATTCATTCCACATTATTTCATCACCCATTCATTCCTTAATATTTTATGTCCCATTTCTACTACAAACACTACTCACATGCCCTGGCATTAAGCCTACTTTTTGTAGTGTAAACTATGTAACATTGAAATTCGACGCCATACTGCAATTTTCTTCAATGCATGTGCACTAGGCAGGAGGAGGGGGACACCAGATCGCTTTTGCATGGTAATTATCGTCATCCAATGGGAACGCACCACAAGCAGATATTCACCTAAAGTTGTATTCTATGGGATAGGACAATAATTCTGATGGGAGGAGACAATTAGACAGGCGTCACTCTTTCTGAAGATAGAACGGGACGGTTGCAGGAGACTCTCCTATGCAGATAGACTGGAAGTTAAAATTACACTGTGACATATTAAGTGAAAGGGGAGGCGATAGTGTCCAGAAAAGCTGCAGTCAGCCCAGGTCAAATACCTCAACTTCCACGCCGGAAAAGGTTTTTATTTACGTCCCGAAAGACTCGAAGAAGAGGAGAAAATGGTTGATAGCCTGCAGAAGAGACGGAAATTCTCTCTCTAAATTGTCAACGGCTTATTGCTGCGAGAATCATTTCAACGTAGGTGCCGATACCACGTATTGCAAACCTTATTTTTGTAAGGTAAAAAATGTTATAATTGAGCCAAATTATGTTATTGCCACGTAATATAAATTAGAAAGTGAAAAACTATCACATCAAAGGCAAAATATTATTTATGAACGGAAAGTTATGACTTTATTTCAACAAAAGTATTATTATTTAAGTATTCTACCGCCTAAGTTACGTTTATATGGACCTTGCATACTTCCCTTTTTCAATTCAACCATATATATATATATATATATATATATATATATATATATATATATATATATGGATATCGTCCTTAATAGACTCCTATCTGCAACCCATTGTCTCGTCACTTACATCTTTCATCCGTGACAGCTATCACTTTTTAGATCGCCTTCGTGCCCTCCAGATCCCCCCGCAAAGTAATATTTTAATGGTCACTATTGATGTCACCTCCCTTTATACCTCAATACCACACTGTGAAAGCCTCAGTGCATTGCAACATTTCGTCTCCCTCCGTCCCATGCCCCCTCTACGGATTTCCTCACAAACCTTGCCCGATTTGTCCTTGAAAAAAATGCCTTCTCCTTCAGAGATCAAATCTTTTTGCAAATCCAGGGTACAGCTATGGGCACAAGAATGGCTCCTTCATACGCCAATTTGTTCATGGGCCAGTTGGAGGAAAGATTTCTCTCCTCACAACCCCTCAAACCGATATTCTGGGTCCGATTCATTGATGATATCTTCCTAATTTGGACTCACGGACCCGAATCCCTCTCTTCCTTCATTTCAGACCTAAATTCCACATACTCTATTTCTTTCACTTCTACCTCCTCCTGCACCCACATAACTTTCCTAGATACTGAAATTTCCCTGTCTAATAACAAGTTTTTGACGTCCTTGCACATTAAACCAACCAATAATCAACAATATCTCCATTTCGACAGCTGCCATCCCTATCATACTAAAAGTGCCATTCCATTTTCCCTGTCTATTCGCGTGCACCGCATCAGTAACTTCCAAAACTCCCTTGACCATCACCTTGCCAATATTAAAACTGCCCTCCTTAAACGTGGCTATCCCTCCTCTCTCCTTGAGCGACGCATCTTACCTTCCACCACGCCCTATGCTCCACCCCCTAAAACTACCACTAAATCGCCCTTGAACCTTTGCACTACCTTCATTCCGGGACTTCATAAGGCAAACCTTGTCCCTAAGTCGCTTTTCCCTATTCTGCACGACAGTCCCCTTACTGCTGACCTAATTCCCAAATGTCCCACTATCACTTTCAAAAGACCAGAAAACCTAAAATGTATTCTACGTCCCTCCAAACCCACTCCCACTTTGATTCCTCCCAAAGATCCCGGTTCATTTCCCTGCCATAGACCCAGGTGCAAAACTTGCCCTTTAATTCGAAATATCTCAGTGTTCCAAAGTCCCAATACCCCAATCCCGTTTCCCATTTCCTCCCATGGCAGCTGCATATCCTCCAATGTAGTTTACCTTTTGCAGTGTAACAAGTGCCCCGCCATCTACATCGGTGAAACATCCACGCCCCTATCTATCCGTATGAATGGCCACAGAGCTTCCCCTCCCCACTTCCCTGTCCCTAGGCACGCCTCAAAACATGGACTCCAATTCGACTCATGCTTTTCTCTTTCCGTCCTCAATACCCTTCCCGCCAATACTTTGAACACACAGCTGAGAAATACTGAGATGTCCGTGATCTGGTTTTGTAAAGCTTTTTCCCCACCCGGAATCAATGTATTGCATTAATCCCATGCAATACCTCTGCCCCCTATTGTCACAATTATAATTTTCCTCTGCCTTGCAACACTGTTGCATTTCTCACTCAAGAACTCCTCCCTACTTCAAAATTTTCCTTTGATTAGCTGACACAACATTGTCACACTGAATACCCCTTCCAGTTCCCCTCCCCACACTCCATTTCTCCCCTCCCTTAGTCACTGACCGAATAAGAGGAAAGTGAGTGCAACCTGCGAGGAGTCAACTTCTGAGGAGGATATGTGTGAATCAGATGAGTTCAGCTTGTCTGAGAGTTCATCTGATGAGCTTGATGCTGAATTTCTTGATGAATTTGACTCCATTGAAAGAAAGCAAGTAGCAATAACACGATTAAATGTATTTAATAGAAATCCTAAGCTCTATATGAGCATACCTGAATACTGTCGCTTCATTCTTGACTTACTTCAGAGGAAAACCAATTTAGAAATGCCCATGATCATGCTAACTCTTAAAAAAATTAGACTTAATGAATGTTTTGCTATTCTCTGTGATGACTTTGGCATATCATCCAGCACAGCCAGTAGGATGTTTCATGCTTCTGTACCAAAAATTGCCCAATGTCTGAAACAGCTGATTATATGGCCAGCCAAGAAAAAGATACTGGAGTTGCTGCCCATACCATTCCGATCTAGGTATAGCAATGTGCAATTAATCATTGATTGCTTGGAAGTGGAGATAGAAAAACCTTCTGATCCTGTAAAACAAGCTCTTACATGGTCAGAATATAAGTCTGCAAATACCCTTAAGTATTTGGTATCTAGCACACCGGATGGATTAATAAATTACATATCTACAGGATTTGGAGGTAGGATATCTGATTCACTGCTTGTAGAGCAATGTGATTACCTTAAATTGTGCTGTGATTGCTGACCGAGGCTTCAAGCACATTGACAACTTTCTTGGTAGAAAAGGCTGCACATTAATACGACCCCCCAGATAGACACATTGAGAGGTGAATTGCAGAGAGGTTAGAGAGGTGCGATTACATAGTGGTAGGTGAACATATTGAATGAGATTATGGTGTGGGGGAAAAAGGGAAAAAGAAAATTCAACATTTTCATTTGTCCTCGGGAGAATTCACTTGTTCTCTGCTGGCCGGGACGGCACCGCTGTGTGTGCAGAGTGCATGAAAATAACACTCTCCTCTTTATACCCCAGCCTTAAACACTGGGCCAGCTTCACGATTCCCTTTCTCATTTTTAACTTGTGCCACTTTTACTTCTACTGCGAGACACGTTTTAAGTGAGCCGTGTAAGATTTTCTCCACGAACCACTCCTGTCTTCCGTGGGTAATTCAGATGCTAATGTTTAAAAAGAAAAACGAATATCACGGGTTACTCTGGGTAAAATATTGTAGCAAACAAGAAGTAAACAAGTAATAATGATTTATAGATCTAAAATTATGTTCCCGGTTTGAATCTGATGCAGGAAAGTGTCTCAGATGTTCCATAAAGCTTATTACCTGAATTACAAATTTTGTACTATGAAAAGTATTTTAATAAATTGAATAAGTAATTTTTTCTGGAGACATGTCACAAATATAGTTTTAAAACACGACATTTGTTGATTTCTATTAATTTTATTTTTATTGCCTAGCCATTAAAGTTCTTCTACATATTTCAATGGCAAAAAGTAAAAAAAGTGCAATGTTAGAGCTCTGGAGTGAATGTAATGATAGATTTTAATAAAAATCTACGTAATGTTCCTTTTTTAAGAATGGAATACATAGTGTGAAATGGGTTCTCCTCTAAATTAGCTTTCCGTGATTTTCTCCTCACTCTTCACTCGTCTGCAACATCGTAAATGTGTTTCACAATGCAATAAATTGGAGAGGACTTCTCTGTTGCATGTGCAGCAATTATTGCTTCCTCAGACAAGTGTTCATTCAAATCTAACGAGATCATTATTTCAATTGCATTCATCCAGATTGTTTCAGGTGTTGGCTACATTGCTACGTACGAGTCTGTTCGCCACGCTCTGTCTTTGGGAGGCGACGAGGACGGGCGTTTAAAGGCACTGGCGGGTGGCGGCTGTGCTTCCCTTGCCGGACAAACCATCGTGGTGCCATCGGATGTCGTCTCACAACACCTGATGATGTTGCGGACGAGGAAGGCTGAGAGTGGTGCGCACGTTGCCAACGTCCAAGGAGGTGGTTCAATGAAGAGTTCGCGACCCCAACCCGGCACCAGGAGCCTTTCGAGCTTCTCGGGAGTGAGGGCGGGGAGGAGAGGTGGCGAGGGTTGGACAGCCTGGGGGCTCTTCGTGGCTTTGATGGCATCTCCTCGACGGGTGCCCCGGAGGAGAACTGGGGAGGGAGGGGGGATGCAAGCCGCAGCGCACGCAAGTCATACCAGGAGCGTGGCGGGCTGTCCATCCGAATGGAGGGGCGGACACGCTTTCAAATAACGGCCGACATAGTGAGGCAGATATACGCTCAGGACGGGCTGAGGGGGTTCTATCGGGGATACGGTGCATCGCTGTTCACCTATGTTCCTAACTCTGCGCTCTGGTGGTCCTTCTACCATTTCTACCAAGGTGAGCTAATATAAGAGCAATTTTCAATTTGAACTAAATGAACATCAAATAGTGAATCAATTTCGCTGGAGGTTGGTCGAAAGAGGTTTATGATGTGTCGTGGGAAATAATGAATTTATTCATGAATTGGGCAAAAGTAAAATTAAGTTTTGTCTCTGTTACTCGCTATGTTCAAAATTTCTATGACTATGTAATGTGTGATTTATGAATTGTGACTTGGTTTGAATAACGAGGGATGAGTGATCTAACCACTTCACTCATCTCAACACTCCCCTCTGCTCTTGCGTACGCCACAGGGTAACGTGTATTTGCAACCTTCTCTGTTTGGCTCGTGCCTTCAACCTCTTGTCTTCCACATTTGAACCTATTTACTATATTTCCATTCTTTACCTCTGCACATTCACTGGAGAACCATCCTATGTAAAAAAAACCTTTAAAACCAAGTCTTACTTCCTTATTTCCATAGAACTTCCTTCCATTGAAATTTTTATGTGAAATATATGATTTTTTTGGAAAGTGAGTTGCAGTTTCTTTATGCTAATTTGGAACAGTGTCTTCTACATGTCGCTGAAATGATGTAACCAGAATGAGGGATGAGACAAAAGGAATATTGGGAGCAATTATGGGAATCAGGATGGGCACCATTGCGGGTCAAATGTTGGCTTTTAACTTTTCCCTTGAACCCTGATGTGGTGTAAGGATTTGTACGTTACTATGACCCCTAGAGCTGGACTGATGGTAGCAATTCCTCCTGGTGGGGCCACCCATGCCACGTAGGTCAAAGGGTAGGAGCCAAACAAAAGGTAGTTAACGTCATGTACTGTTGGGAAGCAGTGACAGGAAATGGCCCAACTATAAATAAAGAATACAGTAAAACCTCTCTTTTACACTTTTGACGGGGATGAAGGAAAAAAGTGTAAATCGCGGGAAAATGTAAATCGAGGGAAATCATAATTTGTAGGAAATAGAAGCAAATTCATAGCCTAATGTTAAATAATTTTATTTAAATTAACAGGTGATGTTTAATATTAGATGGGTCACCAGACAGACATAAATAAATGAATAAACAAAAGTTAACAAAAAATAAAAGTATTCTCATATTTTAACTAAACTTGATTTGAGGTGGTGTCTACCTACATATATTTATATTTGTATCAAGGGCATAAATTTTTTCTTCAACAATAGTCCATATCATCCATGCCTTTGTGTTGGCTGCATAGGTTGTAGCCAAGGTCTTTCTTAATGTTTTTAAAGCAACGTGAATTTTTGGACTTTTCAAAAACAAAGGGCTTCAGTGTCACACTGGTTTGCTTACATTCGCTGTTTTATTTCCTGTTTTGAACTTTGAATATTCTTGTACATATTAAAGGATAAATAGTGCCAAAATATGTCAAGAAGGTTGCAAATAACATCCATGGCAACGATAGAGTGAAAAAGTGTGGGAAGTATGGTGGGAAGAATCACTTAGAAACAAAATTATGTCCTCACTTAACTAACTTAGACTTAGCCAATACTGCTTGTTTGGCCAGCGAAAACTTATGCGATAGCAGTTTAATCAATCGCGCATTGAGCCGAAACAACAAACAGGTTATCAGTGAGAAACAAACAACGAACCCGCGACCGTCAAACTATTGCCAATGAAATTACCCCATCACCATCGACACATTGATGGAGATACTGTCTGAAGACTTAAGCACACAGAAAACGCATCTTATGATCAAGAACAACTTTGGTTTGCATTGTGTAGAAACTCACAAAAACATTGGGATCATATAGCGTTTTCATCGATGAATAGGTAATGTGTATAAAATATTTTTTTTCATATAAAAGAAGGCATTATTATCGTTCATCATACCATTATGTCCATGTGTATAACCATCATAGACAACACTTTACACTGCTGACTGTCCATAATTCCCCCCGTAACGGATAGCAATATTGTTTTCTCAATAAGAGTAAAGTGCCCTAAGGGTCACTGCACATAACATTTGAGTAAATAGGTATTATTAAAACTTATTGATGCATAAAGTTTTGCTAGACATTTTGTTTCTGTGCAAAAAAATGCAAAATCGGGTAAAACCAAAAGTTTAAAAGAAATATATTTAAATTCATGCTGATTTTTAGAATAAAATTAAAAACTGTTATTTTAAATCAATTATGTAGGATATAAATCCACTGCAAGAGTAAACATCAATCGAGGTTTTTGCGATGAGTGAGGAGATTAACGTGTGAGTGAATGCGCATTGATCTTAAAAAATATATCATCAAATGAGAAAGCTTACTCAGTAGTACTTCAAACAAATGTATGTATTCTTTATGCGCACATAGTCGAGTGCCATGATGTTCGCTCAAAATCTGAATTTTCAAGCCGTTTCGACGTACAAGTGTTTTATTTTCTGTCCCAGCAGCGTTTTGACGTACAGCGTACATCCACTTTCCTTACACATCAATTTAAATACCCCCTGAGGAGTTAATTACTTAAATATTAAATCGCCGCTTGAGTGCTAAAGACTGGCAGTACTGAGGTGGAATTGAGAAAGATATGAATGCAGAAAATATCCATAATACTGGTATGATGTAAACATAGACTTGAAATGCCCTTGATTAATTCAACATAAGCATATAAAGAACTATTATGTATGTATGCACACTTACATTGGCATCTGTCTCATAAAGCTTTGGTCATTTTTCATTGCCTCCAACATATTGTTGGGAAATACTGGAGATGACAATGGGGTCTCTCTTTCCCGTTCGTCCTTTGGATATTTTCTTCACCACCAAGGGTGAAATGGTGGCAAGTTGTGGAATTTCACAACCTTTGATCTGCAAACAACCGTGGTGATAAAACACAGAACTTGTTTTATGAACTGGGAAGAAACATATGGTGTGGCCAAGCGTCTTTGTGACCATCGCCATTGGCGTAGTTTTAATCGAACGTTTTTACACTTTATGAACGAGGAGGGTGTACATCCTAGAGCAATTGGAAATCGTTAATACCCCCACTGAATACTACTTAAATGTAATGGCTGTGCGTTCAACACACACTCCCCTCAACGCTGGCGTGGATTAAGGTCCTGGGTTGAGGTTTTGGGTTGGGGAACTGCGGACTGCTTCTTTCCCCTGGGCTCTCTGTGGCACATGAAATGGTTGACGATTGCAATTTTTCCTTTTTTTACCAGGAGCCCCCTGCTTTTTCTAATTTCCCCCCCTGCACTCCTCTTTGATCCACCCCTGCAATGTGGTTCGCCTCACCCCGCATCACTCATGTTGACGTGGCTTAACCATGACCACCGTTGCTTTATTTCTTCCCATTTCCCTCTGACCTTCCATTCCTTCCACAACAATGCTCATTTGCAACCCCAACCAACCGTCATCCAATTTCATTTATTTATATGCCTAGTACCAAATACACCTGGAATGGTAAATAGTGCCGAAACCATGGTTGATTAGAAATTTAAAAGTTTGGAAATGACAGCCTCTTTTCTTACCCAACACGTTGAACGCATTTCCACCAAGTGAAACATTCTCTAATGTGCTTTGTCCTCGCGTGGATTTCCAATCAAGGCATCGAATCTTGATAGCTAAAGCTAGAATTGGTACCTGATGGAGTGATGGACCTGGGTGATTGAAAAATTAGCCAAGGAAAGCTTGGAAGAGTTCTGTAAGGGCTTGCCTTTATTCAGTGGGGGGCTGTGATTACGCAAATGTGGTACATATTTATGGCATGATTACTGGAATTCTATTATTGAAACTGCAAATGAGTGAGTGTCGCTTGTCAATGTTGGTATCTTTCTTTTCAGATGAGCTGAGTTCCCTTCTGCCTCCTTGGGTCTCCCATTTGTTCATCCAGAGCGTCTCGGGCACGATGGGGGGTTTCACGACGACCATCATCACCAACCCTATTGACATTGTTCGAGCACGACTGCAGGTTAATTTCATTTTATGCCTATAGTTACTTTCAAAGGAGAGTTGTTGCTTCTGGACCTTTTCCTCCTTCCCCACGATAATATCTCAAATGTACACATGTTAAAAAATTCATCTGTTTTTCATTAAAATAGATCCTTTGTGTGCCATTTTCCTACTTTGTTCAGGGCAAAACTTCATGTTAAAATGGTTTGAGTTCTTTCCCCACAGAATGATTAAAGAAGACACAATGGTTTTTGCCAACCTTGAACAATATCACTAGCAAAAGTAGTGGAATAGAAATTCAAGCAGCTTCTATATCTGTTGGTAACTCAGCTTTACGTCTTTCGATTGCAAACTTTCAGATGCAAATCACGTTCTCGGAGAAAGTTCAATGTTCTACAAATGATTTGCACTTGTTTGTGGATCGCTCTCCTATTCACGCAGGCATCTCCTGCACTAATTATTGTGGCACTGGCTTTGCGCCCACCCTCAAGAGATGAGATTGGACACTTTGAATAATGACTCGACTTCCTCATTCAATAGGTGCAGCGCCTTGACTCGATGCACCAGACATTTCGCATCCTGTGGTCAGAGGAGGGGATGTTCACCAAGTGCCTCTCGGCACGACTCGTGCAGTCAGCAGTGTTCTCCTCGTCCATCATCCTGGCGTACGAGTCCATCAAGCGCTTCAGCGTGAAGGAAGAGTACAGACACTTGGTCACATGGTAGTGGCGGTGCGTTCATCGTGGAGAGCACTGCTGTGTGCGCCAAACGAGCCTCTCTCATGAAATGGACAGCCAATGCGTTAATATGCCCCTGCCAATCAATGCCTTCTTCTTCTCCCTCCACGCGCCATGCTTTGAATGAGGAGGGCGAGAAGAGATGAGCTTTTCCCCGTTCTCTCTGTTAAGCCGTTATAAGTGGACCAAGTTGTTTGCTGCAGGTTCGGTGAGCAGCGCTCCATTGAGGCTGAAAGGGAGGCATCTCGCATGCTGAGTGAATTAAAAAATCTCATCAATCATGCGTTTGCATGTGGGCGAACATGCGTCAATTAAGAAAATTGCAAATAAAACCTTTGTAATATCGCAGAAAGTATTTTTTATCATTTCAACTAGTTTCACTTCATGGATGACCAAGGTGGACTTGTTTCCTGTTTTATATATATACGAGCGGAAGATACCCGTTGAAATTCAACGGGTGTGAAAAACATTAAACTTATTTTTTATAATAAAACCACAAAGCCCGAAGAAAAACCGTATTCGTGGTCATTTGAGGAGTAGGCGTGGTAACCTATCTTGTATGTTGTGTTCGATCTAGTAGACACGCTGACATTTTTCCATGTGCACGGAGAGATGAGTGACTATTGGTTCACTTTCATGCACGGGAAACTCAAAAATCGGCCTTGCAGACTCATTAATACTTAAATAGCAAAGGTTGATAGATGGTCACCTCGTCCCTCCGGTTCTCTTGAGCTGTCTTCTGAGTGATTAGCAGCTCTATCGCTTCCCTTGTGTACATACATATATTTGAATTCCATGACTTAATTCAGTTGCACTATTCAACGTTGATATGTGCGTTGATTATCTTAATCAGGATTGGACAGAAGGGTACAATCCAGCGGTTGACAACGTCAAGAGTAATGGCAGCAGAAGCCAGGTTTATTTGACTTATGAATCCTCCATCAATGGGACTGCGCTTTCGGAATAGCCATAATCATTGGTTTCCGTTGATAAATGAAAATAATCAATGGTGATTCTTAGTGCACTTGTCGATTTTTATGCACGGATGTCGTTGATTGCGCAGAATTTCCGTTCTTCTTTCGGGTAAGAAGCATGCAGTGACGTCGTTATAATTTCCGCCATCTTAACGCAGACTGAATGTTCGAAACAGATGCGTCTATTTTAGAACCAGATTTATAGTTGGTTACCCGTCTGTAGGTTGGGTAAGGATGAAATTTGTGCGGATCTTAGCGTAACCCGAGAAACACCATGAGGAGAATCTCATGAGATCGCTGGTGGGCATGTCTTTGACCATCCAAGTCTAACCTTTGTCGTTTTTCTTTCAAGGGCTCATTTTCTCGCAAATAAAACATTTATTTTGCTTTAGAAGATTTTTTCGAAAGGTTACTCTTTTTCCTATTAGGCATGTTGATGGATATATTTTTGAGTCCCAGAAACGGAAACACAGCGGCAAGTGAGAGTCTAGAATAGGCAACTCGATGATTGAATGAATGTACCTAAGTTAACACTTTTAAACATATAAATAACTCGTGACATTTATGATGTGGGAATTGGTCTAAAAACAAATTCGCAATCGCATTGAGAGGCCGACGGTTTCACTACGTGTAATACATCTGAGTATTAAATGATAATAAACAACGCCGTGTTTGTTGTAGCAACAGAGGCATTATTACCATTGATATTCGCTCCACGTAAATATTCTTGCACATTTAATTAAGTGTGTATTCTATTAATTCCTTTATGTGTAAAGTTTACTACGTAATTATTCTCTCATATACATGCAGTGCCCCTTTTAGAGCTACTTTGAGAATAGACGTTGAAAAGTATACTTGTTAAATATGCATTGACTTTATCGAGTACCCCCCGAAGCAATTTATCATGGGGCCCTTGGGACTCAGGGCTCTTCTTATACGGATTTTCTTTCTACGTACTATCATGGGCCTGCAGGAAGGCGTGATATTTAAATGCTAGAGGCGTGTATATCCTTTGAAAATCAAATCTATGGTTGTCAAGGAAATATGTTATTGTTGATTTCTGAGAAAAAGGTGAGATTTTTCAGCTGAAAACATGAAGTTCAGACAAATACGGAGCGTAGAAGGAAATCGATTGATAAAATTAGAAACGTCATTTATTCAGCCATCCGATAAAAAAATCCCAGCCCTATATCTTGAGTGAAAGTAATTTTAAAAACAAATAAATGAAACCACTGCACCGAGCCCAATGCTTAGCATGAACCACCAGGGGGGACCTTCAGGGGGCCTTTGGGGGCCCTTAGGGATTTTTAATATAGCATATGTTTCAACCACATATGTTTTCTATCTGCATGCCAAATTTCAGCTCAATCGGTTCAGTAATTTTTGCGTGATGGAGCAACAGACAAACAGAGACCATTAAATTTTTATACATATTAGTAAAGATCACACCCTTAACCCTGAAAAAATAGGGTTTAGGTTAATTGAACCCTACAGTGTTTGTTGTCTATCAGTGAGAAACTCGTGTTCCAAATTTCATCAAAATCGGTCCTGTGGTTTAGGAGGAGATGTGGAACATACATACATACATACATACATACATACTCCGTGGCATTCGGACGCATCTACTTGAGCTCCCGATTTTACTGAGTTTTTGTGTGTGCTTTTTATCGCCCGACCTGCGTTTTTCGTACCGTCGTGTGCGTGAATACTTGTTCTTTCATTTTTTGCATAAACCATAACTGTACGTTCAATAGTTTGGTTTTTATTAGTGTTTTTGTGTCACCGTCAACTCGACTTGCAGTCACCGCGGAGTGAAGCCTCTGCCGCCCGGGCGAATGCCCGGTCGGACGCGGCAGTCTCGCAATCGGCTGATGAAGCCTCTTCTAACCATACTTCCTCTGCTAAAACTACTACTACAACTGTAATCACCACCGCATGCAGCATGGAATCTACTCCACCTACTTCACCTAGGAAACCAGCACCTGGCTCGCCTATACGAAACTTCAAGCAACTCAACTCCCCTGATTACTCTATCGATTCATTACCGCCGAGTACCGTTTTGCGTCGGGAGCATGGATCGCTTGTGGCCACCACAGCCGCAGCAGTGACACCTGAAAATTTAATTACGGTAACTACCAGTGCAAATAGTGAAAATATTACGAAAGTTACGCCCAGTGAAAATGTACGTAGCCCAATATTGCATGCTAGTGGGGTGGGTGAGAGCACGTCACTCTCCTCCACTGATAATGCGTCACTCCAAGTGACCTTGAAACCAGCTGCTCAACACTCGAGCTTTTCCTCGGGCCGTGTTAGTGGCCCTCCCCCTCCTCCCGAAAACCCCACCTCCCGTGATTTTGCTGCGAACTCCCTTATCGGAAGACGGGCTGCCGCCCCGCCTACCTCCACCTCCTCTACCCACCCTACACCTCATCGTCGTCGTAGCTACGCGTCGGCCGCGCGACCGCAGGGAGAGATCGCGGGGAAAACAGTCTTCGCCTTCCAGACGAAGAAAATCATCCCCTCGGATTCCGGCCCGAATAAGAAGAAAGGCATAATTCTCTCCGCTTTACCTGACACTTCAATCCATTCCTATGTAATCAAACTTGGGGAGAAACTTGGAGGGGGGAATAACATTACACACGCAACCAGGTTGCCTCACCAAAGAATTTGTGTGTATCTGAAAACTGAGGAACTTGTAGACGAATTCATTACTGACCATGGTGGAATCTCAATCAATAACACATGGGTTGAGGCAAGAAGAATGGTAACCCGTACTGAGAAATTGATTCTACAAAAGGTACCTCCGGAAGTTAAAGATGGGGACTTGGCTGAAATTCTGAGTCAAGCAGTACAAATAGTATCACCCTTTTACCCTCTTTCCCTCGGTATGAAGACTGATGGTTATGATCACGTCAGTTCATGGAAAAGAATGGTATACGTTGTGAGACGTGATGGAATCTTTCTCCCTGATTCCTTCCTTGTTGAAATCGAGGACACTCCACACCGTATTTTTATTGAACATAATGATAACAGATGTAACATTTGTAATCGACATGGCCACATTTCGAGGGACTGTCCTCAAATCCTATTTTTGCAGGAAGAAGGAGATGTCAATGTTGACGAGGAGCGTATTGACGCCCGGCAGGAGGTAGTCCCTCCCCTCCCTCCTCCACAACCACCCCAACCTCCATCCCTCTCCGTTTCGGGCACCGCACCCTTGCTTGTACAACTTCTTGCCTCTGAATCTTTGCCATTGGGCGCTGAACTTTCTACCTCAAACGACCTTCCCCGCCACACACAGGAGGAGCTGGAGGAGTTGATTAAAAAACAGCAGCAGCACGCAGAGAATATTCCCTCACCTCCTCAACCACCCCGTCTCCCAGACTACTCTACTCACGGAGTAGTGTCGCCTTCTACCCCTCACGAAATATCCTCTCCCCTGCCAACAACCTCGAAATCATCTGTTTCTGATGTACCTGGACGTGGAGCCGGGGACGATGATATCTCACATGTTACTGCACTCTCGCCCTTTACATCGGACACCCTAATTCCTGCCGATGATTCTCTCAGTGAATCGCAAGACTTCGATTCCCAATCGTTTTCCTCCTTTTCTCTCCTAACTAATGTAGACGACCTGCTTGAAGATCCTGTCACTGGAACGAGTGAAAGAATAGGTAAGAGGAAGAAAGGGATCGAGGAGGAGAGCAATAAGGAGATCGCTGTATCGCCAGATCGAAAGAGGGGTGTTAAGGCGAAAACCACGGATGTCGAGGGCTTTCGCCAAATAGAGGAGTTTTATTTAGACAATCCTGATTTTAGCGCCATTCCTTTCACTACTCTAGAGAAATATTTATCTAGCGTAAAGAGATTAGATCCGCGCAAAAAGGCTAAAGAACAACTCGTGGATATTGACGATCTCTTCAACACACTCTCTGAGTTGGACGGTAGAAAAATAGTGAAGGAGCAAGCCTTAAGAAACCGGATCCATAGACTTGTGCTTGCGCTCCAGCAATGACAAGTTCTATGTTTTTACCTATTTCACTTTCCACTTTTGTGTGCTGCGAGTGGCCTTTACTCCAGAGGAGACACAATTTTCCTTTCACTGAAGGGATCGTGCTAGTTTTTGCGCTCCTTTTACAGTCACAAAGGAGAAACCAGCCATTTATTTTATTTATTTATTTTATTTATTTTTTTATTTTTTTACTCTATTTATTTATCTTATTACTATTTTTCCTTTCAGCCATGATTGGTTTTTTACTTAGTTTTTAACTCCTGATGAGTTCAACTTTTATCTCCTTAAAACTTACTTACGATATTTATTATTACTCTTTACTTATTAATAATTTTTGTTGCGTTTTAGTCAAGCAACGCAGAATTGAAAATGTCTGATCTGCGATTTATGACTATCAACGTACGATCTGTACGTAGTCAGCTGAAGTGGGCGCAAATGTCTTTGTTTTTACAAAAGCACAATCCTCATGTGGTTTTCCTACAAGAGACAAACACGGATGTGATATCAATGCGCTCATTACCTATGTACAATTTTTATTTTACCACTCCAGTAATTCCTCATGCGGGTACTGCAGTGGCTATAAGCAAAGGACTCAGGCTGTCTTCTATAGCCGAAACAACAATCTATCCTGGATTTGCCAACGCTCTCAAGGTAGTACTGAAGTTTCCTGAACCCCACACATTCTTGCTTATATCTTTTTATGGATCACACGATCAGAACTTGGCAATAGAGACGGTACGGCTAGTGCACCTCTATATAGAGAATACCTTAAAATCCATCAGAAGCCAAAATGTTTGGATTGTATTGGGGGGCGACTTTAACTGTACGCTGCTACCTAATGTTGATAGATCCTCAGGGGTGGAGAGAAATTCTCGTTTCTCGGCTGCACTAAGAAAAATGGTCAATTATTTCGATCTTGCTGACATCTGGAGACGTTTGCGGCCTAGTGAACCTGGTTTCACCCATTTAAGTCACCGCGGAGTGCAAACTGCATCGCGGCTCGACAGATTTTACATTTCAAGAGACAAGATATCATTCTTTAAAGAGATAGAAACGGTTCCCTCATTCTCTGATCACAGGGCGGTGATCATGCGCGCCGTTATATCCAAAATAGGGAATAGGAGGCCATATTGGCGTTTCGACAATTCTCTCCTTGAGAATGTGGAATACTGCCTTCATGCCAGAATTTTAATTAGCGCTTTAACACGCGAATACTTAGGCAGAAGCGATCCTTGTGATGCTTGGGAACGCCTTAAATCAGAAGTAAAGGAACATGCCATCATGTACAAAAGGGGCATTCAGATGAACCGTACCGCTAAAGACGAAGAGGGTTTCAATGCACGCGAGGCTCAAGCTCTTGTGGCTCGCGTGGGCTGGGAGACTATAGTGGAAAATGATGCGCCAGCAGCGACTCACCTAGGCAAGTGGGCAAATCGAGTGATCCCAAGACCAATACATAGACTGAAATTTGACGGTGCATACACGACCTTCCACTGTTAACAGACAAAATCAGGGCATATTTTACCACAATCTTTGATAAGTCTGAAGTTTCCATCGATGCCTCTCTAGTAGAAAACCCAATATTTGCCACCCTTGATCGGCTTCCGGAAGGTGATACCGAAACTTTAGATGCTCCTTTAGACTCTGCCGAAATTCATAGTGCTCTCAAAGGGCTCAGCAAAAATAAATCTCCGGGGTTGGATGGCCTAACGACAGAATTCTACAAGAAGTTCTGGGATGTGCTACAGCCCTCCTTTTTAAGAATGGTGTCTGGGAGCTTCTCTAGACACAGATTGCCCCGTACGACATCTACGGCAGTGCTAACACTCATGCCAAAGAAACCAAACGTTGACAGCGTGGAAGACCTAAGGCCGCTATCCTTAAATAACACCGATTTTAAAATAGTAGCAAAGGCCCTCTCTAACCGCCTGTCAACGGTAATTAGTCATCTAATGTCCGAGGAGCAAACTTACTGTGTGCCCGGCAGAACGATTTTCGACACGATCTCAAACATTAGGGACCTCATTTACCTACAAAGCTGTAACAATAAGGAGATGGCACTTTTGTCTCTAGATCAAAGCAAAGCATTTGACAACGTAAATCATGCGTATCTTTTCAATTTGCTCAAAAAAATGGGATTTGGTGAGGTGTTTTTAGGCATGCTAGAAACCTTGTATTCTGGTGCGTACTGCATGGTGAGGGTTGCATCATGCCTTTCCGAACCGATTCCGTTTCGAAATGGTATCAGACAGGGCTGTCGATTGTCTGGACAGCTATACGCACTATCTTTTGAGCCTTTTTTGAGACTCTTAAAACGAGAGGTCTTAGGCGTAAGCATCCCAGCTCTAATTCCTATTAAACTGGTTTCATGTGCCTATGCGGATGATGTTAGTATCTTCATTAGCGACAATTCTGACTTCGAAAAGATACTGCCAGTTTTTAGCCTCTACTCGAAGAGCAGTGGAGCAAAACTGAATTTAAACAAATGCAGAGGAATGTGGGTAGGCCCGTGGAAGACACGGACGGAACGGCCTCTGGGAATTGGCTGGTCAACCACTGGCATCAGATGCCTGGGAATATGCATTGAGATGGAACCAATGGTGCAGAAAGAAGTGATGGAAAAAGATATCATGAATAGAGTGAAGAGCGTCATGGACAAATGGAAACTGAGGGTGGGTCCAATGTCTATCAGGAGCCGAGCGCTAGTTGTGAATCAGTTCATAGCACCTAAAATATGGCATATTCCGAAGGTCTACTCTCCTGCTGTGGCTTTTGTGCGCAAGTTACAGTCCATTCTTGTTCATTTTGTCTGGAACGAGAGGAAGCACTGGGTCTCTGCCTCCACATTGTCAGCACCAGTAAGGGAGGGTGGTATGGGCCTGATAGACATTGCTTCCAAAATTACTAGTTTCAGGTTTCAAACTGCTCAGCGCATTTTATTGGAAAACGACCTTGGTCCCTGGAGAGCCCTGGCAGTGGCCTGCATAGTTAAAGAGCGAAACACAGATGAAGTTTACAATTTATTCATCAACCAACCACCTAGAGGCCTCATTTGCAATGACGACTCCTTCTATGACTCCGTGTTGAATGCTTGGTGGTCACACGGAGTGGTTACCCTGACGCCGCCAACCGTTCGTGGACCGGATCCCATTATACCAAATGGTTGGCCTCCGCCTTCTCACATGCCAAATTTTCTTTTTCGAAGTAAAAGAACCTGTTCTAGTATTAACATACATACATACATACATACATTGACTTTTATATATATAAAGATAAATATATCTTGCTAACAGTAGATGCTGAACTATAGTTTAAATTATATAATGCATTCAGAGGTATCACTAAGTTTTTATCTGAAGTTTTCTTATTTCACAACGGAAGTCTACAAAATACTCTGCCTCGACCATCACTCGTGTGAAAACATCTGCTGAAGCCTGTTGCGCGACAACGTAGCACTCCGTCATTGAGGTTCATTGCGCGTGCGGATATTCATTCTTCAATTCTAGATTTTGAGTGGAAGAGGTGTGGAAATGGAAAGTGTTAAAAAGGGTTTGGTCTCGGCTCATGGACGTGATGGACGTAAGATGGGAAGATCATTCTGGAGTGGTTGTGAATGCATTTGTCGGGAATGGTGATGGTTAATACTCATCTCCCTGGACAAAATTTAGGAAAGCTTCAATTTGAATTTTTAATGCACACGGTATGTTTTGGCTCAACATATTTAGTTTGTCACTCAATAAATAACTGAGCCTCTGTCAATGTAAAAGCCTTTCATGATGATGACAAATCTCCAACTATAAATAAGGCTTTGTTTTAATTTGGGTATTTTCTGAGTTTACTTTTTCATGAGCCATTCGTAGTCTGTTAGTGCGTATTGGCTTATGTAAATACCCAGACTTTTATTTCAAACCTATTTATTTTCATTATGAGAAGTCTTCTGTGCATGAACCCAAATATTGTATTAGTTTCTACTGATGAAGTAAGTGCCTTCCTTGCACTGACATTTTTAGAAGCAGTCTTTAGCAGCAAGGCATTCTAGGACCTAAAGCATAACTTATCGGCCTTATTAGAGGAGTTGTGTTAGAAATTTGAAAGAGGTACACACGTATTACTCACACTGTGATTGTATTCCACTATGTACCTACTTATGATAGTTTTGTTGGCTGTCGGATATGCTCGGTGCGTATCACTGTGGCTGTGTTTCCCATAGAATTCAGCTCAAGTGTCAAATGACTGAGGGCTGGAAATGGATGAAATCATGCTCAGCTGTTGGTTTTAGTGAATTATTCCTTCGAAGTGATATCAGTGAAGTTGACTCAAACATTTTAGTCAGCTTAATAATGACAGGCGAGGACACTTTGGTTCAGCAAGTGGTTTGCCAATTTTAAAAGTCATTCTTTCTCTTATGTCTGATTTGGTGCATTCGTAATGAAATTATTGATTCTTAATGACCTCTATTTATATACATATGTACTACATATTTATGCTTTTATTTGATGTCACAATATTTTGTCCTCTATACTTGCAGTTTGAAAAATAATATTGTATGATATCTGTGTTATATGTTTATTTTGGCTGGACCAATCACTGTTACACTTCTGGATCATGAGTAAATTATGTATTTGTTGAGCATAAATAAGGTTATATATGTAATACTGTGTTTTTTATTGCACAGCTCATGTGTGAGCATTAAATCTTGTTTAACATTTAACAGCCGTGTGGATGGAAAGCTTGGGAAAACCGTAATTCTCACCTCATACTCCACGGAATATGATCACGCAAAGGCATGAACACTTATACCAATTGGTGACTTTGAAATATATTGCTATTGTGGACAGGGTTGGATACAAATCGGGTGGAAATGATTCAAATCACTTACTCCAACTTAAAAGCTAATTCTAAACTTGAATCAAAAATGAAGTATTTGCTTTATTCTTTGAAAATGTTCTGAATGGCTAATGAATCATTTTCAAATGCCGGTCAGAGTTCTTTTTGGCAGGTGTACGGTAAAACCATTATGAAGTTTCTCAAGTCCAAACTTAGGGTTTTTGGAGACTGGAAGCTCCTTGTCTCACGGCTAGTTTACAGTCATAAATTATGGCTACTTTCCCCAGACAGCACAAATTTGGTAATACATATTACTGTAATACATATTACTGTATTACAGTCATTTTCCAATTGCTCAAAGCCTTTTATTCTTTTCGGCCGAACAATTGTAATACAATGGGATTACAAATTGTATATTGTCACCTCCCCACTTAGCCGACTCGGAGGTTCGACAAAGAAAGGGGGGGAGGTTAATGATGGGTGGAAAATTGGGTGGGAAGGAGAGGTTCAGTGACGGGGAAATGGGGGGAAAAGGATGACAGCTAAGCTCGTTGGAGTACTTAGTGTGGGGTGGGTTCTCGGTGGGTGCGCGGCATTAGCGATCATGATCGTGTGGGTAGACGAAACACGATGCATTTTCACGGTCTCCTTTTTATTTTGACTTTGGACGGGACGACGTGAGGAAAGGATGGCACGACTGACAAGAAAACTCTCTCAAGAATAGGATTAGCAATATTACAATTTATTCAGATTAATCGTAATACGAGAGAACAAGCAAAAAAAACACAGCCTAGCAATAATAAAAAAAACAATTCTACTAGTTACCCGTGAGCTCATACACAAAACAAATCAAAAAACTCTCAGTTGTACATAGGTTGATCCCAAAATGAAACAGCTCATAAGTATTGTGATGGGCACCCTAATATCTTCAAGCACGGCAATGTGCGTCTTACTAACGGGATCTAGTCACCCTTTTCTTCACACAAAATTTACCCAATACAACAAAAATGGTTAGAGTGCAGCTTCCATGGTCTGTACTTTTCTTTGTCGCCTTACACTCGAGCAAGCACACGGGAAAAGGGAGGGGTGAGACAAAATGATACGAGTGGGAATTAACTGAGCACTTTCTTCTTTCGGAGAGGATTGGGAGAACTGGGTTTGGTTTAAGCATGGGTGGCGAGCTTAAACATTGGAGGGAATTTAGGCAGTATTTATCGTGGTAGGAGGAAGCACGGCTACTGGGCAGACGCTTTGCGAATAGCGACCACTTCTGCAGGGCCAGGCTGCGGGATGCGGAACCTCTTCACTATTTCCGGGTGGCGACCTCTTTCCTTCCAATCCTTCTACGTCGCTGCACCATTCCCTTCCGTCGATCTACCGCTCCAGCCTCCGCCTTTCTCTTCTTTCGCTCGCTTCCGTCTCTTTGCCGAGGGTTTTCGCCGATCACTCCGTCTTCCACGCCGTATAGCTCTCGCCACCTTCCAACTAGTGTCCTCTCCAAAATCAGCCGTCAGAATCCCATTAAGAGCGCATGGCTCCCGACTTATATAACTCTCACCCCGGTTGGGGTGAGAAGGGGAGGGGGAATAAGGGAGGTGAGGGGACGTAGCTTCGCCTAGAACCAAAATCGTCCCGGGCGCACTTGATCCCGGTCCCGACGCAGCTTACGCCGCACAGTGGTCTGAGAACCCACTTTCGCGGTCAAAAATATTTTTTTTCAAATAGTTGAATTTAGGTATTACATGGTCTTATAGTAAAGAAAAATGATTAAATCATCATAAACCGAACGAATTTTCATTGTTTGTTGACCCATGTCCTCAAGTTACAGACACACATCTTGGGGATCAGCGCCACCGCTTGAAAATCGATTTTTCACGCTGGAAAAGGGAATCAAATTACGACTCGTAATAAATACATTTCCTTGATGCATTAGGTGATTTACTTATTTTAACATCTGTTTAGTATTCCTACATTGCCAATTCGTCTCTTCATAACGTCGTAAGTGACAGTGACCAGATTTTCTTAAACGGTGCAACGTCAATCACTTTCCCGGAATCAATTGGGCGTTTAAAAAAATGTTGCAATATCTAGTGTTGAGGTAATATGCTAAGGCAAGAGAAAGGCTTTTTGCATAGGATGGAACAAGATTTTGGCGCTTTTAAGTGCCATTTTCTAAGCTATTGACATTTGTATCTCGAAGCGCGGGCAGCGGTGCTGCCGGTAGTTGCTCATTCACGCGTGCCCTTCGAGAAGTCTGTGCTGAGAAGTAGAGTTCTGTTAATTTTTCTCAGAGATGCTAAATCGTCTGAACTTTAGTAATTTCATAATTGTACTCATTGCATGAAATAATAAATCTCAGTTGGCATATTATACTGTTTTCCTTTCAAAGATAATGACTTGTTTTTCATGAAAATTGACACGCCACCACTTATCTTCCGAATATATTTGACATGAATGGATGGATTAAAATGAATAGTTTCTTCCACCAGCGTAATACCACTGTGTAGCAAATGGTATAAGTTTTGTTTTTTGTTGCAAAAATGAATCTTATGTAAAGAATTCAGCAGTTTATTACGATAACAGATCATTTCGACTACCTGATTGTTCCAGCTGTCGTGATAGTGCGGCAAAGTGTTGCTAATCACGAAAATCGAGGAATATTGTATATTTGTTTATCGAAGAATATTGCATTTACTTTCATACTGAAATTTACTTCTTCTGGCTCTAGTTTAAAATAAACAAATCTTTTTTTACTTATTTAGAAAACCAAATATTTGAAAATTATTGATATCCTCTAGTTTTGTTTTCTAACATGGCGCCAATGGCATCTGTTAGACGATTTGTTCATTTTGAAAACAGATATAGTGGATCAGTGGATATGTTGAAACTTTATTCAGCCTCTGTCCTCTTCATCGGTGGAATTATAATCCACAACAGGTCCCATGTGTGGAGGGAGTAGAAGTGCCAAAACGTCGTTAGGGATCGTGCTGTTGTTCATTTTTGGTAGTTTACGAAGCGTGAATAAAAGAGGATCTGAAGACTGAAGAAGGATGTGGAGGAGGTCTTCGTTAGTAATCTCTTTGTTCATTTTCCTGGTGTGAAGTTCTCTATATCTTTTGCAAACTTTGTTCCTGGATTCTTGCGACTCTTCGGAAAAGTAGCCGATTGGGAGGTCTATGGAATAATTTATGTCAGCACCATGAATTAAAATTTTATGAATTGTAACAGGCATTGGGTACCAGGAGTAAAGTTCAACGAAAATGTTAGCTGTATTAAGGCAGTATTCCCTAAAAGCATTTGCATTCACCGCGTAATTTGATGATAAAGCACGAAGTATTACGCCCATACGATGAAGTAACTGCTGATCTACTCCGGTTATTTCTGCCGATTTTTCAGCCTCTTGAAAAAATCGGCGAGCAGTGTTGCCATCATTTGAGTTCCCAAAGCCTTGCTTTGGACCGTCGACAACCAAGCCCATGCTTTCTTTAAATGCTTTTTTAATTTTTATGGTTCTTTCCTCTAGTTCTTTCTTTTGAGAATGCGCAATGCGCCACTTACGTATTTCCAACTTGTAGCCTATATGAAGCATACATCCATGGAGCGGAGAAATACCAAACGATAGTCTCTCATGATTAATGTCCCTTCTAATTATTTCATCGATAATATTCATTTGATGGGGCTTGCTTCCGCATATGTAACACGTCTGGGATGATGAAGTATTTGTCAAATTATTTATAATCTTGCCGCCTGTCATCGTTAAATGTAGTTCATACCTTACTAACACGTTGGAACCAGCAATAGTAAACTCCCTTTGTACCAGTCTATCTATCTGATTTTGATATATTTCTTTGTTTTTTATAATTACATTTTTATCCTCCTTTACAAATTCAAATTTAATTGGTCGACATAGACGTGGTGAAGATGGGCGTGGGTTTTGCCAAACTATTGTAGTTTTTAAATCATCTGCATGTGTAGACAACTAAAGAGGAACAAGAGAAGTAACTAAAAGACTTGAGTCATTGAAATTATTATGCGGAACCACCTGCTTGTAATTGGATAATCCTGAAGTTCCGTCAAACCCCCACTTTGTAACAAGCTTCATGTTTTTTAACTGTAATGGATTTAGTTGGGCAATAACTGGAGCCTGTGCCATGAGAAGACGCTCAGTAGTGTGATCAAATAATGCCTGTAAATTTATTTCTTCTCCACTGGCAGATATTTCGATTCTCTCCTTCGGGGGATAACACCTTTCTTTGGCCTTTAAAATTTCCTCGTATGCGGGATAAATATTTGCATTTTTTTTTCAATGCTCCTAGTCTAAGTAAGCAATACTGGCTTTTAGTTAGTTTGGCCTCGATTATTAAACTAAGAGCTTCATCAGGTGTATATTTTTGCACGCAGTCGTTTTTTGTATCAATTTTTCTCGTTTGCAAACGTTTCCTTATCCTGGTGGGAGTCACTAGAGTCACATCAAAAGGGGTAGACGCGGCACAGCTGCCTTCATCCCGAAGATTCAACTGTACAGCAATTGGCGGCTTCTCTCGATTTTTGGCCCTCATCTGCTTGGAAAGTCTCCGTTTAGAGCGCTCACACAGGTCGGAGACGTTTTTTTTGGTCGACCGCGCGAAGAATCTAAATAAACTACAAAATTAGTGATTGACCATATTAGATATGAGATAATTCACAATAAATGTATCTCATAATTGGCTAACTTACTCGGGTCAGGATGTTTTCCTTGTGTCTGGATTTCAATACAATCCCTGAAGTCGATAGCTGAATCAAGCCATGTCCTATTTTTCTCAAGAAAAATATTGGCTGATCTTCTACATTCTTTCCATCTTACTTTAAAATTATGCATGTGTGTCCGGATGCGTTTCATTGCATGCCGAATATTCACATCAGGAATTCCTTCTCCACCAATAGATCTACGTAAAACAAAGATGGATAGTTTAAACTAAATATGACAACTCATGCAACCAAATTTTTTACGAAAATATGTTTAACGAATAACGTGAAAAGGATTAAGTTATTATCGATAAGCTAGTGGAAATGACAAATGATAAAATATACATTCTATTGATAGAAGAGCTATAATCACAGAAATATTATTTTAGTTCTCGTACTAATAAGAATACAATCATATGAGTCATTATTAAATTGAAAAATTACCTATTAACGAATTGAAACATTCGATTGTTCCTCTCTACAAAGGTAGCATTCCAGTATTCATTATCTATTTCGAAAAGTTGTCTTTTCTTAAACATTTCAATGTTCTTAGGTTCAACGAATAGGAAGAACAAAACTCAAACTGTTATACAGTACATACAAGCAGTCGAAGTGCTTATTTTTCTCGTAAGTTTATTTTAAAGTACATAACAACCAGGTTCCTGGTTACCGTCACATAATAGTAACGCAAATCGGATTCATTTTAATCCATCCATTCATGTCAAATATATTCGGAAGATAAGTAGTGGCGTGTCAATTTTCATGAAAAACAAGTCATTATCTTTGAAAGGAAAACAGTATAATATGCCAACTGAGATTTATTATTTCATGCAATGAGTACAATTATGAAATTACTAAAGTTCAGACAATTTAGCATCTCTGAGAAAAATTAACAGAACTCTACTTCTCAGCACGGACTTCTCGAAGGGCACGCGTGAATGAGCAACTACCGGCAGCACCGCTGCCCGCGCTTCGAGATACAAATGTCAATAGCTTAGAAAATGGCACTTAAAAGCGCCAAAATCGTGTTCCATCCTATGCAAAAAGCCTTTCTCTTACCTTAGCATATTGCCTCAACACTAGATATTGTAAGATTTTTTTAAACGCCCAATTGATTCCGGGAAAGTGATTGACGTTGGACCGTTTAAGAAAATCTGGTCACTGTCACTTACGACGTTATGAAGAGACGAATTGGCAATGTAGGAATACTAAACAGATGTTAAAATAAGTATATCACCAAATGTATCAAGGAAATGTATTTATTACGAGTCGTAATTTGATTCCCTTTTCCAGCGTGAAAAATCGATTTTCAAGGGGTGGCGCTGATCCCCAAGATGTGTCTGTAATTTTAGGACATGGGTCAACAAACAATGAAAATTCGTTCGGTTTATGATGATTTAATCATTTTTCTTTACTATAAGACCATGTAATACCTAAATTCAACTATTTGAAAAAAAATATTTTTGACCGCGAAAGTGGGTTCCCAGACCACTGTGCGCCGGTGACTTTGGGGCAAAAGGGGAAGGGGGGGGGGATAAAAGCACTTAGCATCCGGCTGTCTCTGAACGCCGGGGTTGCTCGCCGGTTGATGAAAGGGGGGAGGGAAAAGACTGAGAAAAAGGGGGGAATACTCACATTCACTCACACGCTACAAAAATCTAACAATGGAAGAACAAAACCAGAACCATCCTTTTCACTCCGGTTGCTCACAACCTTGAAACTGTGTCCAAGCGGGACCGGTTACAATATTCATGGTAGTTTGATGCTGCATTACACTAGTATTACCACTGATTTTTATGGAAGATGCTAGAATACAATCGGTTGGGCCAATTGCACTCTAGTGCGGCCAGGGAAGACGCAGAGGCTTTTTATTTTCCAATGTAGTATGCTCCCACCTTTATAGATACTTCAATGCGGTTTAAAAAAATTAAAATGTGAACATAAGTTTTATCTTTGCCTTCCTATGTGCGTGGGTCTTCCACAAGGTTTCCAAGTGAAGAAATCATGAGTCAAATTTGGTAAAATTGGCTTTTTTACTTTGGACATTGTCAGCACGGTTCAAAATCGTACTTGGGAATTTCCTTCGAGTAAAGCAAAATATAATTCTTCATCTTTAATAAGCATAAGCTTATTTAAGATGCACCATTTAGGGCATTCTAATACTTAAAGGATAAAATTTGGAAAAGAGTGAGCTCTTGCAGCCTGCTTCTTGATCGCTTTGAATATTTTGGAGCCATTTCTCCCGAGGGTCATCATCCCACGCTCCTTAACTAGGCTTGTGCGATGGCCGATTTTGGTCATCGATTTTCAATGAAAAAATGTCATCGAAATGCTTCGATGACGATGGCTATCATCGAATAGAGTGTACACGATGATCGATGACTCTCGATGATCGGTGCAGATGTCTCGGTTGGTAGTTTGGTGTGGCTCTTAAGTGAAGATTGAATTGGGTCAAACTTAATTGATAAGGACAAGGTCTATTTATTAAGGAGCGAAACAAGCTCCAAGTTACAATTTAAGCAACAACTCTTTGTTGTGGTACAATACAATTCTCATTTCCGCATTTTCATCGGTGAGTAGATGTCGGTCGTCCAACATGTTTCCTGCATCGTTGAAGAACCGCTCTGATGATGTTGAAGTGGCAGGAAAACAGGGAAAAATGATGGGAGAGGCTTTGAGAACTGCGCCGCTGCGCTACTTTATGGAGGGTAAAGCAATTTATCAAACCAGGAGCGTAATAAAATTAACGCACGGCCCCAAAAACTTGTCACAGGCTGCGTGTTTACAATACAACTAAACTTAAGAAGTTGACGCTAATGTAAGGGGAAGGGGGAGCTCAGTTATCGTGGAATCACCATGGAGTCAAAGCCTCGTACCACCAGATAGACCTGGTGATGTTGGCGCCGCAAAAGGAGACGGAGATGATGACGGCGATGGAGAATAAGAAGGAAGTGAAGAGATGGATAACTCTTGGCCGGATCCTTGTTGTGGGACACCAGCATTACTACTTCCATCAGGGGCTTACGTTTCAAGCAGGGGGGAGAAGCCCCTCAGCATAAACCACACTCTCGTCACTATCTCTGAGCATAGAGCGAGATTCTCCGGCATCAGCAAGCTCCTTTATTACATTAACTATTTGCAAGTAGACATTCGGATGCTTCAAGTGGTTCTTAATATTAGTAGTGCACCCTTTGGCATGTGAAAAACTCTGGGCACAATAATTACATTTCACACGGTTGCCACCAATGTCTCTGCATTGCTTCATGAAAACAGTCGTAGATTTGGCGGAAATCATGACCGCGATATTCCCAGCCGGGATCAACTGAATGCAGCGTAGGGAGACTGACACTGGGAAACAAGCTACAACACGTCTCGACTGGACCACAGTCGCGATCAAGGTCCCTATAAAAGGACTATGGTCGCGACACTCATTGTTATAAAATGGCGACATTCTAGTAGCAGACGAAAACATGACGGCCAAGTGGTGGAGCGCCAAGGTGCTTGTGGGCAGAAACTCCGTCCCCTCCCCTAATCTTCCCCGAGATATCGTCTGCTAGAGTCCAAACGGTCCAAACCCTGTGTAGCCACCGTGGACTGGACACCGACGCCGCCGGCTTTTTTCAGTACGTACGTGTTGCGCAATAGAACAACGAAGGTGGCGGGGGAGACGAGGGAGGAAACGGCACAGCGGTCACCGGCGGCGCTACGGAACGGACGGGCGACACAAGACCTATAATTTTCATCGGCCCATCGGTCATCCTCATCGATGGTTCTCATCGACTTTAATGATTCACATCAATTCATCGACAGCGATGATTCTCATCGACATCGATGAATCACATCAAGTCATCGATTCATCGGCATCGATGATTCTCATCGCTGTCGATGGTCGATGACTTCATTTAATCGACTCATCGCACAAGCCTACCTTAAACCCTCCATTGGCCCTCCCTTCCAGAGATGTAGTCTTCTCCAGCGGCTCGGTCCTGTGACAGCTTGCGTCATATATATCATGATTAAAAAGTGGGGATTATTATGTCTTCCTTGTCGCTATGGGGGGGGGGGGGGAAGGGCCGATGCGGCGGTTGTGAATCGTAAGTATTTTTGGTCGACGAAGCAATGTGCCGTGTCACACTTACAATTAGATGTTTACTGGTTCCAGATCAACGGAGACTTTTCCTAAACATTCTATGCTGCTGGTAGGTTAGGCACGTGTTTCAAGTTCCCAATCCTTGGGTTACCCTTTTTTATTTATATTCTGCATATGTTGAGGTATTTTATCTACGAGCTGCATTTTAACGCATTATGTCATCGCCACTTCAAACCTTAAAAATTAAGTGCCAAAATAGAAATGTACGATCTATCAATTAAGTGCATTATTACTCCTTTTAAGGAAGAAACTCGTCTATTCACCATATCACGCGTGAATAATATTCCAAAAAGTATAAAGTGCTAGATTGAGAGGTTGGTTTTAGTTGATATATCCACAAGGAGTTGTTAATCTCTGGATGCGTAAGTTAAGTCGTTTGTATAGGTATAAGTAAAGTAACTATAGTGACTATAAAGCGATGGCTTATATAAAAATGCTAACATACACAGTTAAAACAGCATAACTAGGAGTGATAGTCGCAAAGATCGTATGAAAAAAGAACGCTCACACGAAGAGTAGATCTCTGAAAATTTTCGAGGGCCATTATCCTAATTGAGTGACGTTTCATTGACACGTAAGCAAAGCACAATGGGCTGAAATCGAAAAAAGCTGGCCAAAACCCAAAAAATGTTTTACGGAAGAAGACGAAACATTCATCACCATTGGGGTGGGTCGGGAATTCACCAAAGGAGGGCCCGGAAGGCAGTTGGCCCGGAGGGCCGCCCCCGTTGGTTCATGAAGATGTTCATGAAAAAAACGTTACTATCCGCCAAATAACCTCCTCACCGGGTAGTATTGAAGGTTAACCGTGCCTCCAGTCTTAGGGAGTTCGTGCGTTTTTCCGCTTGATGGTGCCGTAATCAGGGGGGTTTTTCCCGGAATGTCGACAATCTGAAATTTCGTCATATTATTTCAGATTTTCTGAAATACATCATCAAATTTCCGACAAAGATGGCGCCCACGGCTCATTTGACAGTTCTTCGTTCACGTAGTCTATCTTCAAGTGAGACATTAGGAAGTGTAGGTAATCCATCATTTCTTCAAAATTCTGTATGGATTCAGTCAGGTCATTTTCTACAGAGGAGAAGCAACTGATCACATTTGAACGTTGATTCGTTGTTCTTGATGCCAGTGGACCCAAAAGAATACAACCGAAAACTGAAGGCCTTGCACTGGGAAGACCCTTTTCACGCAGTATGTGGCCCTCAGTCATAATTTCTGAATATAAGTCAGCACCAAGCAAGAAATTAATAGGCCCTTGATTTTAAAATTTAGGATCCGCTAAATCAAACGAGGAAAACTTTTCACGAACAGAGACAGGGATTGTAAAGCAAGGCTGATTGGAGGTTATTTTGGGAATTACAATAGCAGATACCCGTATTTCATTGCCACTATTACGTGGCTTCATTACAAATGACGTAGCACCTTGGGTAGTACACACAGGAGTACCTGATAAACCTACACTGTTGAGGCTCATCTTTTTTCGAAGCAGCCCTAATGTCTGTTGGCACCCGATGGTTATAAATCTAACCTGTCATGCGGGATCAATTATTAATCTAATACGCTCTGAGGTTCCATGAGATATCTTGACTAATGCCAAAGTAGTGCCGAATAGAACAGAAAGATGCTTCCCAGTAAACACGCATGGCTCACGGCCATCTTTAAACAGGCCGGAGTGACGAAAATTGGCAACAACGCGGCGGAGGCCGACGAGCTGAATGTTTGCTATTGTTGCCTGTGCACCACATGGTTGAGTGAGATTCTCGAGATCATTTTTTGAACGTGATTTTCGTCTTCAAACTAAAATAATTGTTTGACCTGACGTTGGAACGTACTATCGTTTTCAAAAGTCTGCGTGCATACACCTTACCCCATTCCACAAACCGTAGAATGGGGCATGGCCGGTAAGGTTTTGAAAATTGGCACCACCTGCGGGCTGCGTCTTTTGCTGGGCTAGCTTCACTTGTCGTAATACGACGGAATCGACGGGGACGGAGTAAAACACGGGAGAGGAAAACCCCATCGGAATGCAACGAACGTTATTCGCGCTCATGCGGTTGCGACGCGACGATGAGGCCTCCGACTTTTGTGATTTTCGCTCTCGAAATGCACATTTGTGCTCACGAGTGACCCAATCTGTAAAAGCGGCGCCGTAGCCGCGTGGATAAGACTGCCTCGAAAGGCGTATTTAAAACATTCCCAGGTTAGACGCTCAAAGGTTGACTTTTTATGCTCTCAAGTAATGTCAATATGACAGTAAAAATGAACCTCGAGTACAGTCTCATTACATCAACGCACCCGGTACTGTTTATTATATTACAGGAATTCAATAATGATGCAGGGCAACCTAATAACAAATTAGAATCCTTGAATCCTTATTTCTCCTTAAGCCAATCTATTCACAGTGAATATATACTTACACGTCTCACTAGCTGAATATTTTTGGTCTAACATTGAGAGTGGCAAAAATCTCCCGAGAGGTAAGATCCCTATGCTCGAAACAAATCTCTCATTTTACCACCAGGAATTCCTGTCACATTCTAGGTATGATATTTTGGTGATCCGCGAGTGATACGTATCATCGAAATGTCTTAGGTAGGCTTCTTATTCAAACTCCTAGTTCTCAAAGAAATAATATGCTGTGAAAAACGGTATCGGTGCTATAGAAAGAGGGTGTCTCAGTAAGTGGGTGTACGAGCGAAAGTATATCATTTGGCTCGGGCCGAAAAAAGTATCCAGTTATTTATTTACCGTAGTCTTCTGACGATTATTGTGTTCTGGACATATATTGAGAAGCGTAGCCAGGGGGGAGCAGTGGGGGCGAATACCCCCCCCGTTCCCTATGTTCTGGCTACCCTAAGTATGTGAATGTTTCCACCCTAAAGTCCCAAATACGTGCGTGAATCAATTTCATAACTTCATTATCAACAATAAATTCTACAAGGTGTACATGTTTGGATAGTATATTACGAGATAAATAATACAGTGCAAGTATGTTTAATAAACTGCTGAATATATGAGTTGGATCCCCCCAACCCCCCCCCCCCTCTCCCCGGTGCACCCTAGACCCTAAACCTGGCTACGCCACTGGATATATTATTTTAAAATTTCATTGGATGCGGCATAGTTTTTCGAAAACCGGAGTCATATTTCTCTGTCCCTTTCTCGGGTAATTTCAGCGAGGTATGCATTTCTGCGCTGGGAAAGGATAAGAGAATTTAAAAAGGGAATTGTTCATCCTTGCTTCTTTCCTGTCGTTAACACTATTTATTCAGTAGTCAGACCACCAGACTAGCTTCCAAAGTTCATATTTTCTTCATTTCTTCGGAAATGAGTGGATGTTATTAGTGAAATTAATTAGATCTGCAAAATATGACAGTGATAATATTTTCGCTGACGTAATACTAACAATTGTTTATTAGCTGCAACGGACTGTGATTCGTCTTTGTCTCTGAATGCAGCCGCGAGGAAAGGGGTGAAAAAATAAACACATGAAATTCTTTAGATTTTTTATATTTTGATTCGTCAACCCCCTGAATCTACCACTTCCTGTAACCGGCGATTCTCTGATGCGACTAAGTTTTAGCATATTTTAGGCCGTCTGCAGAAGGAATGCCATAACTCCCGGACATGGCCTTCTAATGCCTGCACAGATTTTGTTTCAACCAATTTCCACTCCTGAACCATAAGTCCCAGCGTTGTAGCTAGGGGGTGGCCAGGCGGGCGGCTGCCAGGGGCGCAACCCTCAAAGGGGCGCACTTTGCAGGCCCACAGCCTGCGGGCCGCTGGGGCACACGCGCAAAAAATAAGTACATGATTTTACCTCACATAAAAAAACTTACACTTGATTACAACAGGCCGTTCCTAATCGACTCCGGGGGGAAAGACACAGATTAGAAACGGCGTGGCGCCCCTAACTTAACACACAAAATTTGTACCAGATCCGAAATTAAGGGGGTACAACATGGCGGTTAAATATGAAGATGTTCAAGCGCGAATCTTACAACTGAATGAACCTGCCACATTTTAAATTAGTAGAGCTTACTAACTAAATTTAGTTTGGAGTGCATACGTCTTGTGTAACACTAGAAATTACTATGTTTTTCGACACAGTGCAAAATATTTCTAATTATTTTTCCGGATCGATTGAACGTTGGCAAGTTTTATCAAATTTAAAATTTAATTTGAAGGGTCATTCTGGAACGAGATGGTCATCAAATTATAATTCAATTCACGCATTGCATACTCAACTACCGCAAATAATGAAAACATTACAGACCATTGCACAAGTAACTGATGAAAGGACATATACAGCTGATTCTGTATCTTAAGCTAAAATTATTTTTTAAATGATAAAATTCGTATTTATTTGTATTGTGGTCGTATGGGAATATCCTCTTAGAAGTATTGAGGACGTTAATATCATTTTACATGAATAAACTGTTTCCATTGAGGCTGCATCAAAACACTTGCAGGGCCTTGTGGATTTTTGAATTATTTCAGAAAAAGCCAAATAGATAGCTGTGTATTGATTCAGCAAATAATCTACCAAACGAGTTCTCGATAGAACCATAACTTTCCAAATAGAGTAAACGAAAGGTTAATACAGTGTTCGATGAAAGGGTCAAGAATTCGGCCATAAAGAATCTTCTTCAAAAGTATAAAATTCAGCTTCACTGTGTACTAGACCCACTTATTCAGCAAATGGGATGGAGATTTCAAAGTTTAGCTGCCGTAGCTTCTGATTTTGGTCACCTAACAGGAATTTTACTGCATGAACCTCCACTGAAGAACTAAAGAAATCCGTAGTGGATCTCGCATTAAATTACAAAGATGATTTAAATGCTAACGAGTTGTGTTTAGAAATTGAAAGGTACAAATACCAAACAAAATTGCCTGATTGCATTTTTACCTGATTTAAAAAATGCAGATTACATTGCACGTCTTAATTTCCATGAAAAATATGGCTTAGTGACAAGTTATTCCAATATAGGGATTGCAATTTGCCTAGAATTGACGTTACCTGTGACTTCTGCCAGCTCTGAAAGATCTTTCAGCAAATAAAAAATAATAAAAAAAATATTTACGATCGCAGATTGTTCAAGATCGTTTGAGTAATCTCGCTATACTATCGATTGAGTATGACATTGCAAAAAACCATTAATATAGACGATATTATTGTCAAATTGGCCACAGAAACAGCCAGAAAAGTAGACTTTTAAGAGATTTTATAATGTCAAAATGAATGAACTCTTTTTATTATTTCCCGTCCTACATAATAGTAAGAACTAATTTTATGCTTAAACGTATGCAAAACTTAAATTACACTTTCAAAGTTATAGTGTTGTTTCTCTTCCTAGAAAATAAGTCTTGGGGGGCGCAAAATTCAAATCCTGCCATGGGCGCTCATGACCCTAGCTACGACGCTGATAAGTCCCGACAGGTTTTCGATGGGATTTAAATCTGGCGAACCCAAGGTAACACCACTAATTGTTTATTTCGAAAAAAAAGTCCTCCTCAGCTCTGACCGTATGTATCAAACATCGTATCTTGTCGTAACAACACAAATCGTATTTTGGACAGGACAGTGGTCCTGCCCAAAATTCGATTCCCCGTCCGGGGCAACGTCTTTTGAGAACGGTATCAGACTATCTTCTAATACGTTAACGTACTCCAGCGCGTTCATTCGAGTCGACGTCCTCACTAATGGTCCAGGACCAGAAGTGGTAATTTCCCCCCAAAAGCTTGCAGTAACACGCCCAGATGTTTTTTTCCTCAAAATATGGCAGGATTGCTGATGACTATGCTGATGGCTTTTCTTCATCTACATTCCGATACGGCTTTCCGTGATTTCTCCCGCTTTTCTTTTAAAAGCCTAAGCTTTTCTTTTTTAAGCAGCTTCTGTTCTTCTTCCATACGTTTTTGCCTATATTTCTTAATGCCATCTCACCTCTTTTTCTTATACTCTTCATATTGCCATACCTCTTTCAGTTTCTCTATTCTTTTACGTTGTCTCTCTGCAGCAGTAAAAGCCACGATTCAAATATATTACCTGAAACAATAAAGGACGGTCTGTAACGTATATATACACATAACACATAATCCAACTAGTATGTGCAGCTGAAGAACAAATAGGTTATGTTTGAACCAATTACAGTCTACTGTGACCCACTTTACATGTGACCAACATTACAATTTTTAAATGTGCATAATGGCAGCCAAAACTCTAGTAAGGTGCAAAACATTTTGGAAGCATAGCTAGTATACTAAAGCATACCAGTATACCAAAAAAGACTTTTGCACAATACTTATATTTTATTTCAGACTACTTTTAGTGTATAATTGTGATCCACATTACAATTTTTAACAGGTTTGCTTCCATGGTTCTCATAGACACAACCTTAATATTGAAACCAAGCTGTTAATCACTATAATATAACAACAGTAGTTGCTCTTTAATGTATTTAGCACTAAAATAATAAACTTACTTTATTTGTTACTCTGTGGCCACCTGAACTAAAGGTACATTTGGCAGGTTCTAAGTTCCAAACTGAAAGGTACACTTTCAATGTCAGCCAAGTTGTAAAAATTGTTTTTCCAAACAATTTAAGCATTGCCATGTCTAACACACAATAATAAACTATATGAAAATAAAAAAAAAACAAAAAAAAATGCTAGAATTTTGAAATTTAATGTGGCGTCCATATTTTCATGGAATTGCCTCATCCGCCCAATGGAGGAGGTCGGAGGCTTCAGTTCTGCGAAGGACTAAGAAAACTCCCTCGATGAGCTCTAACTGCTGATCAGCTTGACCCCGGTTTTTGCGTGGCACCCCTTGTCGCCGCTCCTCGCTACGAGGAAAAGCTTTCTTTCTCCGTATATTGGCGTTGGCACGTTCTCTTTCGCGGCTGACGTAGGGAATGGGAGGGATTATCACGGCTAATTAGGATCCGTGCGGAGACAACCTTGGCGGCGATGAGGTTGAAGAGAAGTTTTGCTCAGTAGTAAGCTTCCTCACAATGTGTGTTTCTGTAAAGTTGCTGAAAACTTAATGGAGGCTTTGGAAAACCTCCATGATTCTTGTAAAAGTCTGCCAACTTAATCATATGAATTTCCTTCTTTGGTTGTGTGCGAAGATCCAACTCAAACCTGTTGGCTCAATCACTGTGAAATATCCAAGGATGGAAATGGTTTCTACAACACCTTTATGTCAGAAAAGATAGACAATTCAGTTGCCAGCTTGTATAAATAGGAAAATCAGGAATATGGAAACGTTCAAAAAATCTTAGAAGAAGGAACGGTTGTTGAACTTTTTGAATAAAAAAGAACAATGATGCCTGATTTATTAGAGAACTGTTACATCAAGAGGCAGCAGGCCACATCGTACAACCATCGTACACAAATGAGGAATCAAGTAGAAGCCATTGATAATTCGAATTCTGTTGCTTCGCTTCAGATTGATTTTTCTGAGTACTACACTTGTTTACAGCAAGATGAAATCCAAAGTGCCCATTGGCATCAACACCAAGTTAGTCTGTTTACAGCATCATTGTGGCACACTCAGAAACTGCATTCTATAGTGATAGCCTCATATAACCTGATGCACTCAAAGAACACAGTGGTGGCCTATCTTGACAAGATACTTTCTGAAGCACCCTTGCCGTCATCAATAAAAGTACTCAATATTTGGTCCGATGGTCCAACTTTCCAATTATAAAACAAATTCAATGCTGCGCCCATTAATGCCTTGCAGCAATAGTATGATATCCTGATCAATTGTAACTATTTTGCCACAGCTCATGGGAAGGGGCCAGTGCTGTGGTAAAAAGGCAAGTCTGGGACCTGGTCAAAAACGTAAATCAATTGTGACTAATGCAGAGACATTTGTTGCTGCAGCAAATATAACTACTCTAATCTTTATTGCAAAAATGAATGATGACGAGATAAACAAAAGGAACACAACACTGGCTCTGGAACGGATATTCTCACGTGCTGCAACTATGAAAGGTCTCTCAAAAACCATTGCCTGAAGATCGGAAATGAGCAAGTTCTAATGTATTGCACAGCTGATGTTAATTACTGAAATTAAATTTTATTTATTGATGCTAATGTTTTAAATGTGCAGAGAAATACTTTTAATATATTATATTTGACATTTTTAAATTCATTTAAAAATGTCAAATAAAAATGTAACGGTAAATTCATTTAAAAATGTAACGGCTTTATTTTCACCAAACAAGCAGTTATTACAACATTTCAAATAAACGATATTTTAAAGTTAAAATTTTCTGTTTACTTTTTCAAGGTTCATTAACATTTTTTTACGCCGGTTAGCGTAGAAAACGTAACGTAGCGTAGCGTTAGCATGTGGAAATTGTTATGCTAAATTCATAATAATGGCCAATTTAAATTAAAACATTGCATAAAGTTAATAATTCACTCCATTGCAGGTAGTACACAGAGTACTCCTGTGCTCGTTGTACATGGTCGTCCTCGCTGCACGATTAGCTTAGGAGTCGAGTTTTTCTGTCCCTTTCCCTGAGGCAAAAGGTGTATCGAACCTTCCTTGGTATCAGTCCCCGTTGCTGCATTGCAGGCTCCTCAATATTTAAAATGATGCAGGAAAATGATTTACCCTATTTTTGTTGGTATTTGAAAGCCGTTTTTGAAGCCAATTTTTAAGGGGCATCTGTGCAATATGTTGAATGTGCAGAAAAAATTTTTTGCGATATAAGTTCACTTTCGTAAAACGGCTGTTAGGATGGACAATATCAGGTAGGACTATTAACCACTTCTTTCGGGCTCTTTAATACGCCGGCTATAACTGCCTCTTCCTCGCACGTAGGCTGACTTTCTGCCTCTTGGTCGTTTTGCGGCTGCTTGACTTTCTCCTTAAATAGGGTCTCCGTTACTTTCACTGTCTCTGTCTGCATCAGCGGCATCTTCCTCACTATAAGTCTCCGATTGTTCCTGAACGGAATCCACATCACTGCCTGACAAAGCGCCTCCCATCAATTCCCACTCAGCCTCCTCCTCCAACGCCAATAATGCCTGACAAATATCTTTATCACACCTGATCTTGAATCGCGAAGAAAAAATTCTAATATAGCGCCCATTTACTAGAGAAGTGTGCAGGTAAACTATATGCCTCGAGCTAGAACAAACAATAAGTGCCTTATCCTCTTCTTTTTTACAGCTGTTCAAGTAGATGGGCTGCGAGTCGTAAACCTCTATATCTGGGAAATTCCCGTTTCCGCTCCTTCACGGAATGTTGAGGATTCTCGTTTCCTTGTAAATTCCCGGGACTCTCGTTGGAAATTCCCTGGTACACTCTGAGGTGTCAGTTCATTGGCCATCTTACTCAGGATTAAGCTCCAAAAGGGTTGCGGTTTGCACAATGTGCATCGAATCCCCTCTGCAATTTCCAAAACCTATATTCTCCATTGGATTTCGAACGTGTAAGTGTAAGAAATAAATATGATTGTGAAAAACCAGTATAAGAACTACGATACTGATACTCTACATCATCTGCACATGAAATGTTTCTGTATACATTTCACAACTAAATTTTTAGATTGAAGACAGAACAATGCCTCAAAAACTACCATTTGCTACACACTGGGGTCCAATTGACCCCAGACCATTTTTATTATTTTTTTATATTGTGCCTAGCATGTCAATGACTGCGTCACACACAGAGGTATTTTCTTAAAATGTGAAAAGGAATTTACATCGAGTTGCGCTCCTATATTTCACGTTTAGCAATAGTTGCTGTAAATAAAAAAAAATTGCTGGGGTCCTCTGGACCCCAGCCTGGTCCATGGCCAAAACGAGAAGATGAAATATTTTACTTCAATGAACAAATAAATAATAAATTACAACCACCGGAAATTATTAACTATAGGGGGCATTGTAAGTTTCATGATATGTAATGTGGGTCACATTGTCCATGTAATGCGGGTCACGCTAAGTTCTATTTATAATTACATGCAGTGCATTGAAAGTGGGAATATTGCTATTTATAATCACATCTTGAATATTAAATTACTCAGGAGTGGAATGTAACCCTAAGCTGTATGAAGGAGAAATAAACTATTTTTAAGTAGCTTCATGTATGCATGTCTTTTTTGAGTAATGTGGGTCACATACTGAAATTAATTTGTATTCTTTTTTTGTGTTCACCAACTGATATTTTGCTAAAATGTATACAACACACTTGATGTGTAGTTCACAAATATACCAAAACATTAGGGCATATATGTAGCTACAATTGAAAATATTTAAACAAAGATACAATAACTGGTCAATATGTAATGTGGGTCACAGTGGAATGACCCGGGCCCCTTGAAACCGAAGTGGATGCGGATCACCGCGTCGGGGGTAAAAGACGACTCGCGCTGACAGGAAAAACACTTATTTATTCGAAAACACATAGGAAAATACCCAGTAATGACTGACTTAACTAAAAACTAATGATTTATGAGACAAAAAATTAACAATTGGACATAAAATTGAATGAAACCCTTCAAAGAATATTTACAGGCTCCTTGTCCTTTCGTTTGAAATATGACTTCGGACCTTTTGGACGGGAAGAGAGTTATACAAAATTAATCAGATCAAACTGAAAATCGAGACTTTGATTGTGACTATATATAGTAAATCTATTAGGACAAGGCGGAGCAATTCCGATCATCACAATAAAAAATACAAGGGCAAACTAATGACACGGTGACCACATAAGTCGAGAGGTAACGATACATGAAATAGATTTGTCGCAAAATATTAGCTGATTTAATTGTTGTTGGCAAGCTGTAATAACGTGACTACATGAAGGAGGTCCACGTCCACTTAGTCTATGATTCGAATAACAATTCACCGTCGTAAATTGGTTGTGAATGTTATAAAAATCATCATATTGATTATATTGCCAGTCACTCCAGTAGGAGTTTGTTGTTGTTCACGATTTAAGCAAAGGCGCAACAACATGGTGACATACTTAATTGGAGTAATGTGATCAGAATTGAAACTATCCCTGTAGGGATATTTCCCCTCAGCCGGAAAAAATTACATGATGAATGTGACCAATGAACTGTTGCCAGTGAAAAAGTCTCTAAAAACGAGCAAGAGCCTCAAAATATGGCTGTTGCCTGTTTAAATAGAAAAGAACCTTTTGACCGGTTGTTTGTAGGAGGCAAAGAGTTGATAACATGTTTTCCGCATTTCCCATGCATGATTTCATTTCGTTGATATATTTATGAGGCAAGGCTAAAAAATTATACTGTTAGATTTCAAGCTGTTGTAAACACTAACGCAGGAAAACTTGGACCGAGGGTTGAAAAATTCCTAAACACATATATTGCGCATTCATTATAAAGCCATGGACTTTTTAAGTAAATACCTACACTATCGGTAATGACACCCGTTATAAACGAGATAAATCAATAAAACTGCAGTAATTGCACTGTCCACTTAAATTTTAAGGAAAATATTACACCATATTTACATTTCTTATATATAACAATCGTGTAATATTTACATTAAAATTTAAGTGAACAATACAATTACTGCAGTTTTATTGAAGTACTAAAAAGAGGTTCCACCATATAACGCCAGAGACTGTCGGAGATAAATCAAGTTTTTAATCTCAAGACGATTTCGATTATGGAGAATAAGTACGCTAATTAAAATGTCCCCCGTTTCACGCACTGCCGTTTGATGCAAACGTTTTATTACTGCACACCCTTCAATGAAGGGTCTTCATGATTTATGACCTTAAAGACGAGGAGGATTATGGCAGCGTTATTATTGAGCTTAGAATTGAGACATTTAAAATAGCATATTCCTTTGGAGAACCGTTTATTGATTATATTTTACATTTAGCAGAATCTTTTGTAACAGTTTAAATGGCAACTCTATTTTATATGGTTGTTTTTTTACAATTAGTAACGGTTGCCGTTTACATGGCATACGGTCATGACAATCATCAACATCTTAAGAAAACATTATTTTACCATTTGCCAACCTTCAACACCATCAATTCTTGCGAAACATTAGCGAATGCTATAATGTAAGGTGTTGGATAATTAAAATCTTCATTAAGAGAATCATGACTTAATCTGGAATCAGTTTGATATTCAATTTTGATTTTTCTACGGATACAAAATTTTTAAATCGCCAAGAGATATTCAGTTCATTTTAAAAACACACTACTCATGCCATGCAGCCTTTAGATCGCAAAATTTCCTAGCCTCTGAAAAATGTATCCAAGACGCTAAACATTTATTCATAACCTCCTTAACGTCTCCATCACAAAATGTAATTTTGGATACATTTTCACCAAATTGGATGGATGGATTTGGAGTAGCAAAGTTAACGCAAGGATTTAAGCGCTCCAGACCTAGCGTTATTCCTCCGGAGAAGTTTTTACCAACTGAGTCATTCCGTGCGGACACTCCCCTTCATCCCTATCAAACCCTCGGAATCAAACAAGCTCCGATACATAAGAGCACAAAAGGCAAAGCGTGGGACCAAGGTCGGAAAAATGAGGAAACAACATCCTTGTCCTATGACATCAGAAGACTGTAACATGGAATAAATACGTACTCATACACGTACATACATATATCCTAGACGTAAGTACATATTTACCTTTACGTCATCTTGACGTTTACAAAGTATTGAAATTGTTCTACCTCAGAAGTGGTAATAAACCTAAGGAAGAACCAAAAACCAATGTATACAACCTAAGATATACAAATATGTACATTTTGCCCAAGCCAAATTTGGCCCTGTTCAAACGCTCATTTTATCTACGTAGGCACAAAATTATTTCCTAAATTGTCAGATAATATAAGAGGCTAAAATAGTTTAACATCTTTTTTGAAAAAGAGTAAAAAAATGGTTACTTAATGTGGAAAATCCAGAAGTATTTTTTTGTTAAAAGTACGTTTAATAGTCACCATATTTTTTATGCACGACAGGTTGAGATTAAAAAACAAATTGTTAATTTTTAATGCATTTATTTATGTTTCGTATCTGGTCTCAGTTTAATTATTTTTTTTCAATTATTCGTATTGTAATTTCTCTTGAGGTATCCCAATACAGGCAATGCCTAAAGGTATTCCTAATTAATTTAACCTTATCTAATTGAAATGTAAAATATGCTTGTAATGTTGATTCTTAGGGATAAATAAATATTATTATTAAATATTATTATATATACTTGAGAAAATACGAATATTGCTTTAGGAAAAGAAAAATATTCTTAAGAAAAGACGTGTCCATGACAAAACCGCCTACTTAGGGCAAATATAACGTAGCTTGTGAGTTTTGTGACATTACGGCATAGTTTTATACTGTCTGTTTAACTTAAACAACAAGGTGATAAAGCCTTTTCGTTTAATAGATGCTGACAGAGAGTTCGAATTCTGTATATTACATCCAACTGTCCGTATATTGACGTAATTTTTATTAGAGGGAGAGCATACTAAGTCAGATCATCATAGAAAGAAAACATTTAACCAGAGATTAAAAAAACGAGCCTAAATGGAACAAATCTGCACATAAAGTCGGGTTTAAAAGATGCTACAAAGTCTTATTAAACGTGGTTTCATGTTATTTGCATCATAATAAGTTGAAGGGGACTTAAAAATCTACCTATTAGACACCTAAACAGAGACAACAAGTTGGCATTGGTAGTAATCCATTCGCTTCGTCATTATGTCTAACCTTCCTATTAACCCACGTTGTCACATCAACGATATCTTCCACATCCTGACAACGATTAACTAGAGGAAGATATGTCGTCATATCGCCTCCCAAGAGAGAAAGGGATAGAGAGAGAGAGAGTGCCAAAATGTCGGCCGTTTTTTCACGCACCCTAACAAGAAACTAATTCCAGCGACATTTCCGTCGCCCTTTGAAGGTCAGGCAAGAAGTCTCTCCATTAATTGCCCTTTGGAGGCATGGCCCGCAAGGCCAACGAAGAAAGGCAGCAACTCATAAGGGGGAAGCCCACCACGGTGTCACACTTAAAATATACTATGTCCCTATGGGGCGATTCGGTCTCCGGCAAAATTTTCATTTCATATTCATAGTATAGAGTAGGCTGACACAAAAAAGTTTATGGAGAGAAATTTATAATCCTGTCGCCGTCTGCGAAGTAGAGGAACAAAAAGGAAATTCCTCAAACGCATTTGCCATCTCGTGACAATAATTTACGTCCCCAGGTATATCCTCCACCAAATGTGATTTCCCAACTGCCTTTTGGGCGATTATAGTGCACGATCCCTGCGACACAGCACGAGACTCATCCTGTTAGCCTGATCGCGGATTTCCTATTCCACGCGATGCCATGTCGTAGTTTTATAGAAGATTTCATTTCTGAGTTACAACGCGAGCAACGAAGATCGGCAAGATACGTTAAAGGCCGTTATGATAATCTCGTTAGTGTTACTGACCTTTTGCAGCAACTGGGATGGGAAACGCTTTCAGACCGTCGATAAAATTTAGACAATCTATTATGTAAGTTCCAAACCGGTCTATTCTCTGACGACGTTGATAATATTTTACGAAATCCGACATACTACGGTAGATCAGACCATGAGAGTAAAATTAGGGAACTAGACTGCAGAACGGACAGATTCAAAATGTCATTTTTCCCACGAACGATAAGGGACCATAACAGCACTGCCAATGAGACTTTTATCTAGGTTTGTCGATAGGATGTGTAGCTCTTGGTAGTAGTAGTACTCCCTAATACTTGAATCCTTATCTGTTACCTAGTACTAACAGCACGCCGTGCATGTTTTCTATAAGTCTTGAGTCTCTGTTCATTTGCGTAGTTGCAAAATGCATATATATTAATGGTCCCTCTCTAATGTGATAATATCTGTAGTGTAGTGTAGTGGAATGCATGTGAGGCTTCGCCTCGTGACGAGCATTAGCGATTTATGCTAATGCATAATAAGTCGTAGTTACACTAACTTTAGGGTATAGTGTAATGCATGTTGGTGAATACTCACCCCCTGCCACACACCCCTGTGGTGGCTTGCAGGGTATTTTGTAGGTGTAGATTAAGATTTGAAAAATACGCCCTCCGTGCAGACAACGTCATTGGAAAATGGTGAATTTTTTGGGGCGAATTCAATCACTACTGAGTGGAATCGTTCATTAAGGGTTGGCAGTCCGACGTTCGTATTGTGGCCGGTGGTCAAGCACGCGTTAATATTAGCCTTGCCGTCCACCCTTGGCACCATCCGGGAATCTTGACATCCGGGGAGGGAGGGAAGGCCAGTCAGAGCACTTACCGACCGATTCAGAGCGACCTTCGGTCATTATGTCGGATGGGGCGAAGCAGTGGAGATTGACTCCTCCTCTTGTGCGACAGATGGACCACTCATCCACGCGATATTGTGGCCCACGGGCTGTCTGCCGCCGCCGCACAACCACCACACACACACAAGATGACAACCACAGTTCGCCCACACACACACACACTCCGATAAGGGCTGCGATACATTCAAAATCACGTCTCCGAAAATACACCGATACATTTATCATCACAACTCCTTACATTTTATAATCATGTACCTCATATAACTAATCTTGCCAAAGGAGTAAACGTTTTACGGTTTACACGTACCTTACTGCAGTAATTAGAGACTATTTGAAACTTTTAATGATCCTTAGTACAAAAAAATTCACTCATAATTGAAAATCTTCTTTTATGAAAAAAACATAAATATCGAGCCTTTGAAACTCAAGCCGCAGGCCATAAATTTGTTTTTTTTATTTCAGCGGATCGCGACACCGATGCCCAGACTGAGGGCCCGAGCCTTCACGCCAAAGTTTTCTTGCGTTCCCGGCTGAAGCTGAAAATGAAGAGGCCAGTCCCGCACTATTGCATGTAATTTACGCGTTTTCACGGAATATTCTGCTTAATTAACCCATTTCTTCCCAACGCACAGTGGGCTTAACCGAAAAAAGATGGCCAAAACCTCTAAAACGTTTTTTTTAATCCGGAAGTTGAAACTTCACATCAAAATTCTCAAATAGTTTGTACATGCCATGGTGCATTTATATTTTTCCTGTATTTGCACATTAACAATATATATGGGGTAAAAGTTGAACGAATTTCGCAAAAAACAACGCCCGTCTTCCATTTTCTCTGTGAATTTCCAAACTTAACCTCTTTCTGTACTTTAATGGATTGAGTTATGGAATAGACTGTTATACTATTTTATCATACAGTTCTTTTTATTTCATTTGATGGCTTCTTTTAAGATTTTATTTTAATATTAACCATAGATAAACAACAAAATGGCGGAGCCTATTTTCAGTCAATGTTTTACATATTTGTTGAGAAAAAGTAGTTGGTGCCGCCTGGTTACGCTAAGTAACTCATACCACGCCACTCTACGAAGCTTCCAGATTTGGAATCTAAAGAAAATGTTGCACATCTTAAATCTTGCACATATTTGCGATCCCGAATTTCACATTGTTTTTTCGAGCGCGCGGTCGGTTCCGGTTGCGCCTGCCGGCGACGGGGAGTAAAAATAACAATAATAATTAAATATTATTATTAATATTACGTGCCAGCCGGAGACTTTGAGTCACCTTCTCTTCGGCTGTACTTATTACGCCAGGTCAGCGTATCAAGCTCGGCACAACGCGGCCCTGTGGGTGTTATACTTTCACCATTTGTGGAGAACGATGAATGCACGATCAGGTGGAATTACTCCTTCTCCACCACCACGCGAGGAGACCAAGCCTGATATAGTTCTCCTCGACCACCTCAAACGCTCCATGTTCGTCATCGAGTTTTCTGCTCCGGCTGAAAGTTGAGCATTGGATCAAAGGGTAATTCTGAGGCTTAGTGAGGGCTTTTAATGTGAAAACGAATGTAATAGGTTTTGGATTCGTTTAAGGTAATATTATTCAAATGACACCATTGCAACATCTCTTGAGTTGTTTTTCTTAACACATTCCATTAAGTCGGAGGTATTGCTGGCAGTCAACAAATTAGTTGTGTCATCTGCGTACATAATGATGTGACTTATTGCGAACTGATGGGGAAGATCGCCTTTAAATGCCGAGCGTGACTCTCCGGCACAAAGAAAATATCCGTAGACTGCCGAGCGTGTTCATTTGGCACACTGCGTCCTTCTTTCACTCTCAAGGTCCCTGCGACGGTCGAAAGACAGGAAATCATTTTTTTGAAGTGGCATTGGACTAGGTATAGATATTTCTACCATCTGAATTTTTTTCAGTGGATATATCATGGTATTAGGTGTTGTTTGACCTAATACAACATTAAGTATCCAACTTTTCTCACCAGGGTTATCTTACCGTATGTATGAAGATGGAACCGAATACTTTCCTTAATACAAATGAATTTATAGACCACATGAGGATAAATATATTTCTATATGAGATGCATTCAAAGTACATAACTTCTTCCTACCGTATTATTTTTTCTTTGTTATGTAAAAATAATGAGATAACGTCCGACCATCCTTCGCCTAAATGATGCAACTCCTTCCTCTAGGTTTGTTTACTCGGTGGAAGACGAGGGAACTGAATCATTTTTCCATGACAGAGGAAGATATACAGCCCAATTACACCCTTATCTACTCATAAATCAGTCAGCGATAGAAGCGTCTTACTTTCATGAGAAGTTTTGTTTCCTTATCACCATATGATATTAGGTTCCTCTGGACCACCTGTCCCCTGAATGCATCATCCCCATCGTTCGAGTTTGCTTATCTCGCTGGTAAGGAGGCGTGGGAATCTTTACGTGAGCACGAATCAAGATAACAGGATGCTGAATAATGTTTTTGATGGCATGCGAACGCATACATATCCTTCGAAGACCTTCCCATCCGCAATTGTGCTGTGACTAACGTATTCATGTCATCGCGGAGCGACTCACTGAGACAGTCTCTCCTGAAACAGTGATCTTTCAAGAGTGTTGTGAGCTGTGGCAAGAGTATTCCTGTGACGATATTATTAGTAATACCGCAGGTCTAGCAGTATGGCTTCTGGAGGTAAAACATTCATAAGTGACGAAGAAATTGAGAGAGAAGTGCTTTTGTGTTCGGGATCCGAAGCAGGGGAAGATATAGAAATTCAGACTGAGAGCAGTAGTGATGAAGACGGTGATACGGATGCTGAGCCCTCCTGGTGTTTACCTTCGCGGAATTTCAAGCCAAGAGTTCACCGGACCACCGTGTGGACTAGATAAAAATCAAGCACCACTCACGATAGAGAATAGTCCCCTTGATTTTTTCAAATTATTTTTTGGAAGCGAAGTTATTGACCTCATAGTTTCTGAGTCAAATAAATACTATGACCAGTTCTTGCAGAGTTCAGAGACATCTAAGAGAGTTTCGGATATATCAATCTCTGATATCCTCAAGTTTCTAGCTTTGACCATTTTGATGGGACATGATTTCCGGAATGCGCTTAGGGATTACTGGTCCTCTGATGAACTACATGAAACTCCTTTCTACAGGCAGCACATGACTCGAGACCGTTACACGCACATTTTAAGATTTTTACATTTTTCAGATAACAAAGATGAACCCGACCAAAGTGATGATAATTACGATCGTTTATGGAAAGTAAGGGTGCTTTTTGAACATCTACGGGAGTCATTTTCCGAGTACTGCCATCCATCTGAAGAGATCGCTGTAGACGAGGCGATAATGTCATTCAAAGGACGAGTGTTTTTCGTCAGTATATTCCTAAAAAACACAAAAGATTTGGGATGAAAATATACAAAGTTTGTGACTCGTCTGGGTATACCTACGATATGGATGTGTATCTTGGGAAGCAGAAGAAGGCTCAAACGAGTGACAGGTCAGCAACACACGGCACAGTTATCAACCTGATAAAGAAGTTAGAGAACAGAGGGCACAAGATATTTATGGACAATTACTTTACATCTCCAGGTCTGTTCGAGAAACTTCACCAGAAGGGGTTCAATGCATGTGGGACAGTGAAAGCGAATAGAAAGGGGATGCCACCACACTGGGGTCCGAAGTATTTGAAAATGAAGAGAGGGGAGCTCAAGGTGAGAGTGAAAGGAGTGTTATGCACATTATGCTGGAAAGATAAAAGGGAGGTCTTTATGTTGACAAATATGCACCATGCTCCCTCTGAAGGAGTTTTCACTGATGATTTCAACAATCCGCTAAAACCGGAAATTATATTCAGTTATAATAAAAACATGGGCTTTGTAGACAAAGGCGACCGGATGATAAATAGCTACACTATCGGAAGAAAAACTTGGAAATGGACAAAAAAACATTTTTCCACCTGGTGGACATGTCTGTTTTGAATGCCTCAATCCTTATGCGTTCAGTTGGTGGAAAGATGTCACTAAAACTCTTTCGTGAGCAACTTGTGAGGGACCTCATAATTTGTGCTTCGGAAGATATCTTTGTCTCCACAGTCATCAAATATAGGTCGTCCAACTTCAAAACATGCTGTCGTCTCACGACTGCAAGCTAGACATAATGTGCACTTGCCGGAAAGGACTGGGAGACGCAGATGTAAGGTGTGCGCTGAGAAAGGCAAGGAGAAACAAGTGCGGCTATGGTGCCCGGAATGTGAAGTTGGGCTGTGTGTAGACCCCTGTTTCAGGATCTGTCACACAAGTGTTAATTTATGAAATGTGTAGCAGGCTGACATCCCTATGATCATACTCAGCTCGAAGGAAAAGATGCAGGTATTTACAAAATTTGCATGACTTCTCATAAATATGGGAGATTTTATTGCTAAAGCTGCTATTTAAGTATTTGAATTACTGTAATTTTCCGTATGCAAGGTGCACTCATGTTTTCGTTTTGGAAATATGAAAAATATTTTGTCGCTCATACGTATCAGGTTTTATCATCAACCCTCAGCAGCACCTTGGACCTTCATCTCTCTCCCTTCGTATCACTTCTTCATACCTCTCAATTACCCCTGCCTCCCCCCTACCATCCTCCATCAACCTCTTACCTTTTCTTTATCAAGATTATTATTCCTCACTCAAAAACTTTCTTTTTGAAGAAATGGTCTCTAAAATGAAAGGATAACCTACTACAGCACCGCTCAGAACACAACACCAACGGCGGTTTTTCACCTATGACGCAATTGGAACGTTGCGCTAAAGTTAGCTGGAAGTCGTACATCTACAGCTAAAAACAATCAATTTATGTCACATCTATTCTTGTTTACTGCTAGTAGAATTTATATCCATAATGAGGATACAAATATTTTTTCCCATGCTGAAATTTTCGCAGACTTCCGGAAAACGATAATAACATCGATTCCAAACATGACTTTCAACGGATTTACATCAAATATCCGGTAAAATCTTTTCTAAAAATAAGGAAAACAAGCACAGCATACAGAAAAATAATTAGTTAATTCAAATTAAGTACCCTATTATAGAAAAACACATAAGTATTATGGATAAAAATTTCTTTTTCAGAGTATTTGGATGTAAAAAACGGCAACCCTCGGAGAAATGCAGGTGTTACCTTTGGATATTTTTTTATTTTTTTATGGCTATGTACCATTCCATTATATGAAAAACTTTAAAATTGAACTAACTGCATTGTGTTACCCCATTTTTGTGCAGGAATCACTTGTTTTTTGGCAAAAAAACCTTCGTCATCGAAAAAATTGTGTATTTTTTTTACATAAACTAAAATTAAACAATGATTAAAAATATTGTTATATTATTTATTGCTAAAACAATTATGTAACATGAAAGTACTGTAAACAATCTATAGAATACTTTTTATTTCACTGTGATACAACAAATATTTTTCTTGTAATAATTATTTTTCTAAAACACTACGATTTCGTGGCAGAAAGTTTAAAAAACCTCGGCAGTCTAGATATACGACCGGCGAAAAACCTCGTAAGATAAAGGTTAATGAAAAGGAGAAACAATAATGGACCAAGAATTGACCCTTATGGAACACCAGCTTCAACTTTTAACCCTCCGTTGGTCGCGCGGCGTCTACTAGACGCCAAGCAATTTTCTTTTTCTTGCCCACATCATTGTTTCATAGTTGGGAAACTCTCCTTCCTTATCTTATTATTTTATGCTTCTGAAATAGTCATCAATACGTATATGTTTTGTCACATCTCTGGATTAAATATTAATATTTTAAATACTTGGAGTCCGATAGACGCCACGCGACTACTTGCTTACCAACCGGTTATATACTAGTTACCTTCGCGATTTACATTGCAAAAATTTGAAATACGTTTATATTATTAACAAACAACTATTGAAAGTGATAAGTTTAGGACACACATCTTATTGCTTTACATTTTTATTGTTATCAATTGAACACCTTGAAGGAAATTATAATTACGAAAACTTTTACTATGGTTCTCACATAATCTGTCAGAACTTTGGAATGTACCATACCGTACAACCTTCACCGTAAATATACCCAAAACAATTTTATAGCTACGTTGGATCATGTGTTTTCAATCTGATATGAATAATTTTTCTTGTTTCAAGTTCAGCTGAACGCGCTCTCAAACTAAAATGTTTCCAAAGTCGAGAAATCTGCCCACAAATCCTTCCCTCCCTACTCCTTTTCCCCTCTTGACTCATGCTCACGACACCGCACTCCAACGCCGCCCCTCCCCTTCCCCCTCCCTTCCCCTATTACCTCTACGCATCTGGTTTGCGTACATATATACGGTTGTAAACTGATCATTACTCGTGACTCTTACAGTTGGCACAATTCTAAGGAAGTTACGTAACGACCCTTGTTTTGTAAGCTATCTAAACGCGAAGCTGAAATATATTTTCTTATCAGAGCTGGGATTAGTCTCACCCATCGTTTCACGGTAAGGTATATCTACATCTACATCTACATACTACCCCGCAAGCCGCCTCAATAGGCGTGTGGCGGGGGGTGTTAGGACACCAGCCGTTTACATATAAAAAGGAAACGCTCTATGAAATTACGCCTTGCATTTATTAAAGTCCCTTATTGTTCGGGGGAAAAACGAATTCCCATACCTATCCGTTCGGCAAAATATCTCTCTTAATTTATCGTTTCTGTCGGACCTGGAAATATAGTGGGGTTCTAATATGATTTTCTCCGTGTCGCTCTGAAAGATATCTATTCTCAATTGCTCAAGTAATCTAAGCCTAGCGCGCAGCCTCCGAGTCTCTAGCGGCTCCCAGCCTAATTCGTTTAACATTTGCGTAACGCTGTCTGTACGCCCGTAGCAGTTTTTGACGAATCGCGCAGCTTTCCTTTGTATTTTATTAAGTTCCCGAATTAACTCTTTCTGCACCGGATCCCATATGCTTGCTGCATATTCAAGGTGTGGCCGGACGAGTGCGAAATAGCACCTCTCTTTTACTTTTTCATCTGAGAATCTTCCCACAATACGCTTGACGAATCCTAGCTTCTTCAGAGCTCTGCCACAAATATTTCTTATATGTGTTCCCCACGATAGGTTTGAGGTTATCGTAACTCCCAGATACTTAACTTCATCTGTCGCCTTTATCTTAACGCCATCCACAGCATATACACGGGGATAGTTGGACGACCTCCGCAAGAAATGTACCGCCGCACATTTGCTCAGATTAAGTTCGAGTCCCCACTCTTGGCTCCACACATGAACGTTGTTTAAATCCGATGATAGAATTTCAAAGTCAGAGTGATCATTAATTTCGCGATAGATGACAGCGTCGTCAGCAAATAAACGTATTTTACTGCTAATTCGAGAGCATAGATCATTTATGTATATAATGAACAAAAGGGGGCCGATTACGCTTCCTTGTGGGACACCTGATGTCACTTTAACTGCATCAGAGCTAATTCCGTCAAGAACTACTTTTTGCTTACGATCACTCAGAAAGTCGCGTATCCAGTTTACTACTGTTTCGTTTAGGCCGCATGACTGTAATTTGTATAAAAGTTTGTTGTGAGGTACCGTGTCGAAAGCTTTCTTAAAATCTAGGAATAATGCGTCCACTTGTGTTTTCGATTCACCAGATTTGAGAACGTCATGAAGAAAGAGCGCGAGCTGTGTTTCACATGATCTACCTTTCCGAAAGCCGTGCTGACAGCCATGAAGGAAGTTACGACTGTCCAGGAACGTCATGATATTGCTAACGACGATATGTTCGAGTATCTTGCCTATAATAGACGTTAATGAAATTGGTCGATAGTTCCCTGGGTCATGTCTGTTTCCCTTTTTGAATATCGGTGTAACGTTTGCAATTTTCCAGTCTATTGGTATCTTTCCTTCAGACAATGACTTCTTGAATATTATGTCTAAGAACGGTGCGATCTGTGGCGCTAATTCCTTGAGGACACGCGCGGGTATTCCCTCCGGACCCGGAGATTTACTATTTTTGATCGACTGTAGCTGTTTAGTTATCCCATCACATTGAATAGTGATTTCTTTCATCGGTTCCTCAGTGAATGAAATGTCGAAATAACATGGAGTATTGTCTGTAGTGTATACACTTTCGAAGTGGGAATTTAACGTGTTAGCTTTGTCAATATTATCGGTGACAAGTTTGCCATCTTTATCAAATAACGAATCTACGGTTGAAGATTTTCCCTGAAGCTCTCTCGCATATGACCAAAAAGATTTCGGATTTTCTTCGAGTAATTCACCAAGTACTTTTTTCTTGAAATTTCGCAATGCAGTACGCATTGATTTCTTGGTTTTTGAGCGTTGTGCAGCGTAACTTTCTTTTGCTTCAAGTTCCTTCGATTTGTCACCTAACGTAATGGACTTTTTGAATAAGTTGTATAGTTTTCTCTGTCTCTTAAGGTCCCTCCTAACATCATTGTTATACCAGCGAGGTTCTTTACTATCACATTTCAATTTTCGCGGAATATATTCGTTGATTCCCTGGCGTAGAATTTCTAAGAAATATTTCCATGATGCATCAGTGCTTTTGTCCTCTGTTTTAGCTACGAAGTCAGTGTACGAATCATTAAGCATCTCGCCAAATTTTATGAAGTTGCATTTATCAAATAAATAAATATTGCGTTTCGGTTTTACAGCTGACTCTACTTCAAGTTTTAAGGCTGCAAGAATTACTCTGTGATCACTTATGCCATCAATAATATCGAGTTGTTTTATCAACCTAGGATGGCTTACTGCAAAAAGGTCTAATATTTTATTTCCTCTCGTAGGCTTGTCAACTACTTGGGCGAGTGAGTGCTTAGTAAGTGTGTTGAGTAAGATCTCGCTGATTTCCCTATTCCTTGAATTTGGCTTTACAGTGTAAGAATCCCAATTTATAGATGGCAGATTAAAATCTCCCCCAATAATGATTACACTTTTACTGTCTCTCAAAGTAAATGCGGATATTTGATTTTCTAATTGGTAAATAATATCAGCTTCGGAGTTTGGAGGTCTATAAAAAGAGCAAACATGTATACTCCTTTTGTTTCGTTGTTTAATTGTACACCATACGCTTTCTATTTCATTATCAGTTATTTCATGGGCGGTGCTGTGTAAATGTGATTTAACTGCTATAAAAACTCCGCCTCCTGTCCTATCGCTTCGATCGCATCTGTAGATTTTATATCCTGGAGGAAAAACTTCGCTGTCACTTATATCCTCTGTAAGCCAGCTCTCCTTTCCTATGACCACGTCTGCGTCCTGAAATATATACTCGATTTCAGCGCGCTTGTTTTTAACGCTACGGCAATTAACTACTACAAAGTTAATGTCATATTTTGTAGATTGAGTGTCGGTTGGTTCTTTTCCACGCTTATGGGTATTAGGTATATTGCATTTTATACATTTTTTCTATCGTAGATGTTAAGCATAAACCTGAATTGTTTTCTATTTTTTCCATACGTCGAATAAATGGATAGTAAAAGAAAAATTAATCCGATGATAGAAATGGGTCGTCAATATATTCAAGGAATTTTACTAGAATCAACCGATTCAAAGGCATCGGAAGCTGTGGACAGTGAAAAAGACTTGAATGAGGAACAACTTTTGAACAGTGATGTGGAACAAGAAAGTGAGGATGAAAGTGGCCAAGAAGAAGGAGTTGCAGGTAAAAATATTGTCTTAGGGAAAGATCAAGTCAATAAGTGGGAGTTAAAGGGTTCGGTTAGAAGTTTCAAAATGCCAAATGCTCTCATAATATAATTACAGAAAATCCAGGAGTGAAATAGAAAGCAAAAGCTTCAAAAAATGTCTCCGAGTGTTTGAATAATTTTATAAGTGACAATATATTAGCTCTCATAGTGGAAAATACAAATAAGTTCATCACCGCTAAGAAAGCTGACTATAGTTGAGAGAGGAATTGCACTCCGACGGACATCAGCGAACTAAGACATTTCATAGGACTACTTTGTATGGCAGGTGTTCTAAGAAATTTCAAACTCAATTCTAGTGGCTTGTGGAATAATGATGGTAGGAGACTTTTTCGACTCGTAATATCTCAGAAACGTTTTCATTTCCTATTGCAGTACGTACGTTTTGATGACAAAGAAACAAGGAATGAAAGGAAAGCTTTAGATAAACTTGCTCCAGTTAGGGAAGCTTTTGAATTGTTTGTCCAGAACTGCCAAGTATGATCGCGTAACGATTGATAACATCCTTGCAAATTTAGAGGAAGGTGCAGGCTTCGTCAGTATATTCCAACAAAACCCGGAAAGTATGGAATAAAGATATTTTATTGACAGATTCTGGGAGTTTCTACGCATCAAAATTAGAGATATATGCTGGAAAACAGCCAGATGGTCCATTTCAGGTTAGCAACAGTCTTTATGATGCTGTAAATAGATTGATTCTCCCAATTCGAGGTGGTAGACGCAACGAAAAATCAGATAACTGGTATACTAGTTATGAACTAATTACAGATATTCTAAAAAGTGACAAGATTACATATGTAGGCACAATTAGGAAAAATCCCTTACATCAACCCAAGGTCGGCAACAATTTACATCCCAGTTTTCAGAAAGAGCTCACTTTAGTGTCATACATATACCAAAGCAAGAAAAACTATCCCGTTATTATCATCAATGCATCACGACTCTGATATTGATGGAGCAACAGGTACAGCAAAAACAAAAATAAATTTTTACATTTTACAATGCTACGAAATCTGGAGTGGACGTTGTGGTTAAGTCATGCGCGACATACTCTGTTTCAAGAAACATTAATCGCTGGTCAATGGTTTTATTCTACACTATGCTCGATTTTGGACCAATAAATGCCGAGATTATTTATCTAAAGAATAATTATAATTCTCTAAAACTTCGTAAAAGAAGATATTTTATCAAAACTTGGCAAAAGAGTTAGCAGTGCAACACACAAAAAAGAGGTCTCAAATCATTGGTTTACCAATCAAGTTGAAGAAAGAAACATAATATCTTAGTGAAATAGTAGATAATGAACATGAAGCGAATGAATTGTGTAAGGGTACTTCTAAAAGTATCCGAAAGGAGGCGGAGGAAAGTGGAACAAAAGATAATTCCACAGCCCGAAAGAGGATTTACGTCTGTGGGCGAAATAAGAATCGAATGAATAAATACAAGTGTCACAATTGTAAAATTATATTTGCTTAGAACATTCGAAAAAATGTTTGTATTTACTGTTCAAATAAAACATGCTGAGATAATTTTGATTCAATAAAACTGTGAAAACTGCGAACATGTGTACCACACGCATAAAATTAAACATTCAATGGGTGATTTTTTGAATTTAAAACAAGAACTTTTACTTGCATGCATTTTATTAAAGCATTGCTAAATGTTGTCTGTGAGACACTATTTAGCAAAAATAGACAATAATCCTGTGTGGTATGCATGCTGTCTCCGTTAAAAATGTACGCATTCGTCATTAGGCGATGTCAAGCTGCTAAAAAGAGAAACGCCCGCGGTGCACCCGAAGAAAGCAGTCTTTCAGTACCTCCTAAACCATTACCCCATGTGACAATATGCGTAATTTTTTCCGCGATTTCTCCAAAATATAATAGATTGAGGCTCTTTTCAATGTTTGTATCTAAAAAATCTCCATAGCGAAGTGGATGCGGCTACAATCCATTCCACACACTTGCCGCGCCACCTTACTCCCCATTGCAGGCGGGCACGAGGTAACACAAACTATACATCTCCATCGTCTCAGGCTCAACTTTGTGGAAGTTCATTATATATTAAATGAAAACAAAGTTTTCCTTTCATTTAATATACAAACTATACATTTTGAGGATGTAATTTCCAAGTTTGCAGGTGTCAAAGCTAGAAAAAAAATATTTTAATAGTTTAAGTACATAAATTTTGCTTATGAAGGTAATATTAATTCTACTCTCATTCTTCCATTGCCATATCATACTTTCGATTTCACATAGGTACATCAATGCGAAAGAATGTATGATAAAACAATTCTATTATTATCATAATATTGTGAAATATATCAAGATGAAAGAATGTATGGTAAAACCGTACTATTACTATCATAATATTGTAATTTGAGACTCTCATTTTATTACTAATTAAATTTAATCATACTTTACGATTATCGGATTTTTATTAATTTTAACAGTTTTTATTCTAGGGGTGACACCACGTTATCCGCCCTGGGTGCCGCCACCCGTGCTAGCTACACCACCGGTAGTTCGTATGTGCATGTTAATGCACTAATCAAATTAATGGTCGCGAAAATTTAACATGTTTGTGACAAGGGGAAGAAACTTGATTTTAAAGAGAATTTTGAAATTTTAGCGTATTTTAATGCATATAAGAATGATGTATTAGATGACCTTGTCTCTTCCAACTCCTCCCCCCTTCTACTCAGTACCCGTCCCCCCACCACCACCCCCCGTAGTCAGATAAGCTGTCATTGTACCCTCGCCACCAGTTGTTTGCCGGCCCACCTTCCTTTCTTGACCTTCCCTTCCCCCCCCCGTTTTTCATAGCCTTCCAATCACCACTGTCCTTGAAGTCCCCCCCCGTTCAACCGTTGTGAGACCCAACACATTATATGTACCGCCCAGTCTAATTAATAACTAATGTTTTAACTCTTGAGAATGACCTGAAAAAGTCGAAACCGGTCGAGTGTTTTTAATAAATTTCTGTGGAATATGACAAAGTTTATTTTTGAAACCATAATGCGCTAAGTTTGCAATCGCATCGCCAAATCACCAACACCAGATGCCACCACTCGCATCCATTCTAAAACGAGCTCATCATTTCCTCGGGGACCACCACCTCCTCCTCCTCCATCCGCAGCATCTTCCTCTGCAGAGTGGAGTGGACCATGACATCCCTGATTCAGACGCCCCAACCCTCCCCTCCCACAACCCGCCCCTCAATGTATAGGCGAGGGATCCTTCTGGAGAACACATAGCGGTCCCTTTTGTCCCTCGGGGCAGCACCGGAAGTGGCCGGGGGGGTGGGGAAGAAACAGCGGGGAGATGTTATAGGAGCGGAGACATCGCAGGATGAGAGAAAGGGGTTGTGATATGACGGTCGTCGAAGTGATTGACTCCACTTGGCGGAGGGCCGCCGGGGCCTTCCCGGGGAAAGTCGTCGGACGTCTTTGTGTCCCTGCTGCGGACGGAGATGGCGGTCCCTGGTTGGGGAACGGAAGGGTTTTGCGATTGCGTGTGTGTGTCAGGGTCCATGATAGCCATGCGCCGTCCTATCCGAAGATTGGAAGAGACAGGAGTGGGTCCACATTTTATACTGCGAGTCAACAGCGAGGGAAGAGAGGAGATGAGTGTTGGAAATTGATTCCATGATGTGAATTATTCCGAAGATTCCGTTGGAAATAAACCTCATTTCAAGGCCTGTTTCTAAAAAAATAAAAAAAGACTGAAATCATTCTGGGAAGACGAATTGCATCGAATTGAAGAATAAAGACGTCCATTAAATGAGGATATCCAATGCTAAGAGGTCGTTCATAATAAAATAAAGACGGAGCAACGAAAAAAACTTGAAGGTGAAATAGCTCTTGATATTCGTCGGATGATATGGAAATATTCCGTCTCAGAAGGGATGACTTCAATCACTAATGCAAGGAGCGGACGCTTAATTCACGTAAAAAAGAGAGAAATGTAGAAGCATGGTAAAGAGGAGAAATGTACAGGGAAATTGATATTGCATAGTGTAACATGGTGGGTTGGACTCAATATGAAGCGCTACGCTATCCAATGGCAGGAATATAAATTAAGTCATATTAAAGGGAAAGTCAAAACATTATGACCTCGTGATGAAATCTAGAGTCACACAAGTCACCTAAAAAGATGATCAGCAAGATGCCATTGAATTACTATTTAACGTGAAAATCGTGGAGATCATTTTGCCAATCATCATTGGAGCCTTTAATGATTAAACTTCCAACTGCGTCATGGGTGAACACCCCTGCGAGTATCAGCTGGTACATACGTTTATACTCACGCTGCTGCTGCGCTGGAATGTTGTTTCGCGTGGTTTCTGAAAACCAGAGTTTGTTTTGGAAAAAGTAACTGAGAAAATACATTTCAACTGCCTTGAAGTATATTTCATGGCATTTTGAAAAAAAAATGGACAAGCCCTCTTAATAGAAACACTAGAATTAAGAATCAGTGAACATTCAACGTAAGCTGTGATCAACGCATAACCTTGCCAATTAGCCGCAGAAAAACCGGAATGACCAATTCGTGAACCTGAAGTTGGCTCTGCCAAGACTATCCAGCAATCAGTGCAGAGGAAAAGAATATGGTGCTTTTAATAAGGTAAACTTAGCCTTGAAGGCGATGTAAACATGTCGATTGGTGGAGACGTGAATCTTCGGCTAGGATACAGAGTTTGACCGGGTGGAGAGCTAGAAAAGAAGTCGCCGACAGCTAAGGATGATGCAGGCGTACCCAATCTTGGGACTCTCCTTAAATAACTATTTATCAAAAAAGTAGCAACAATTGAAACATGTTCATTTTGGCTATATTGAGAAACCAATGTATTTCTCTGTATTCAATCATGCGTCCTTGTGATGCATATCTACATAATATGCTAAAAAAAGGCTAGGTAAAATAGCAAAACAGGTACCTTTAGGCAAATAAGTGGAAAGTATTACTTTATCTATTTAATCAAGTTTCTAGAGAATCTGATTGCACTGTAAAAAGGTGTATTAATGCTACTTGTAATATAAAATACATGTATAATATTATCTACTCTCAGATAAATGTATAATCTTAATCAGCTACTCTGTCAGCAAAATAAATTTCCATCTTTACTAATTTGTCGATTCCGATGAAAGGGTGCCAAGTCGGGGATGATGAGGTGAATTCTTTTATTACCAAGTCAATTAAAAGAGAGCAATCACAATTGTGCCTTTGAGAAAAGGTAGTGTGAGCGTGATCCTAATGCTGAACGAATCATTAAAAACCTCTTCCGAGGAAACATTAGATCACCAGGTGCCAGGTGCTATAGGTGTAGTACAATCAGAGCAACAAGTCTACTTACGCGGCCGCCATATTCGCTCACCAAGTGCGCTCTCTTGGCGAGAAAAACATTTTCTCCGACCCTTTAATGCACTTAATTTTCAGGGCAGAATGCTTTCTATTCAAATTACGATTGTTTTCATTAGAATTGTAAATTCGCTAATAGCAGTGCAGAACGGTCTCGAGGATAAAATAGAAGCCAAAGGCCCTTTTATATTGGGAAGGAAAACACAAGCTCTCTCTCCTTTTGATCGCAACACGGAATCCGAAAGGTGAAACAACATCCCTTGGAGAGCGGACGCCGGCGATAGCAGTCTTTTGCCTTTGACTCCTGCCAACGCTTAGGGATGCAAATGAATAATGACCAACTGTGACGTAATTAAAGGCCTAAAGCCCTCCGCTATGCGCTCCTCTGCAGCTCAAAGGCTGCGGCGTAGATGTAGATGAAGCAGTCAACCAATTCTTTCCATAGAAACATGTCCGCTCTCAGCTACCGTCAATGACAAACGATGCATTTCCAATTCCAGAAACGACGGCGCTAGTGGAAGTATTCAATTGATCCGGGTAGATTGGGTATTACATTTATTTACACAAATATCCTCAAAGACAATCCTACACTTTACTTTCATTTTGAGGCAGTTATTTATATGAAAGGTATGGTGAATTTTATATTTCAATTCGCAGCATCTATTTCAGGTGGCTGGAGCGATTTTTGTATGTGTACAGATTTGCGTGAAACTTTGCATACGTGTCCTTGTTAGTAATATCTATCGATAAAAGTGAAATAAAATACATGTAACCCATTTGGTTTCCTGGCAATTCAATGATATTTTAACAAGTACTCTTATGGAACACGGCATATATTTAGAAAAAATTCTATTACTTACGTACAGATTTTCTCCTAAATGCGAAATAATAAGTTTCATATTGTTATAATAGTTGCTAACAAATATCAAGGTATCATGCCGAGTAAGAAAAGCGTCTTTAGATATGATTTTCTCGTAAATTTCGAATTTCGCGCCGAAAATCCAAGTCAAAACAATGATTTAATTAAGGCGAAAATTTGAAATATAAGTCTTGCATAATATACATTACTGCATGCATGGTGATTTCCAACGTATAAAAAGGTGTACTTGAGTGAAATGTGGTCCAAGAATATTTTTTTCGTCTTACTTGAAAAGTTATAAGAATGTGCCTTCAACGACCCATGATTACTGCTCCAGCCACCTTAAAGTTACAAAAACCACACTAATTTATAGCAATAAGGCCCGTAAATAGAAACTTAGGATAAAGCTACTGATTGACGATGAGACGGAAATTTCTAACGTAGCTTTGATGACGAAGTCCTCTTTTCCTTCGATGAAGAACACCGCAAATGAGAATAGTCTTCTCCAGAATCATCTCTGATGAACGCGTTTCCTTTAAATCCTCTCACATACAAGGCTTATGTCACATTCGATCTAAATTTAGTTTGATAAATTAAGAGGTCATTTAATTTATGACACAAATATGTGAAGACACACACCTGAAGAGAAAAGAAATCATGTAACAATCTCCTACTCCTCAATTTAGCACATGTGCTGCCATAATAAGAGCATCTACGGAATCAATTGTGGTATCATTCTTACACATTGCCAATTTAATTTTTATTCCTAGTAAAAAGGTTCCTCTCCAGGGAATTTATTTAATTTACACAAGATATCCTAGTACCCCCCGTTCCTCTTAGCGAAAAATCCAACGATCTCTGAAATATCGACACGTTGTGGGAAGAATGGAATATTGGTGTAAGCCTTATAATATTATGAAGGCCAGCGGAATGAATAATTTTAAAAATACCGAAAATTCCGCCTACAGGCATGACAATTACACTTGAGAGTTAAATTCTGATATTTTGATATATTCTGATAATAAGATAAATCTGCACCTTCTGATATTTAAAAACATGATATTTCTAGTGAAAACAACTAAGAAACACAAGCATGACGTTAAACTTGAGTGAGTGTATCGCAAAAATGAGTAAGATTACCTGACTCGGCAATGAAGATATCGGGTTTCTTACGGGTTACATGCCTGTGGGATAACACAATAGTTCAGGCAAGGTGTTTTTAAGAAGAATTTCAATTCATATCCAAATTTTTTGCTGATTAAATAGCATTATAACAACCTTTCCTTCCCTGGTGAAACTTTACCCACAAATGCTGGCAATTGAGAGTTTTCTTCGCCAAAACTCCCATTCGCCTCTGATTAAGAAGCCTTTATACCTCAGATTCACCTGTATCGCGACACCCCCTTATAATAAATAATCAGATGAAACTTTAACATTAGTTTTTTCTGAAACGGTAATGGTGAAGTGAAACTTTATCCACAACTACGGGCAATTGCGTGTTTTGTTGGGCAAAACTCCAATTTGCCCCTGACTAAGAAACTTAACGGTCACATATATAGTGCCACCCCTTATAATAAAAAATCAGATTAAACTTTACCATTAGCTTTTACTCAAATAATGATTTCTTCCTGAAGTGTTGTTTAGTAATACTTCCAAAAATACGATATGTATAGGCCATATAAACAGAACTTAATGCATATTTTCAAGTAATGGACATAATGCATTTCTTTAAAAAAAACAACGGAAACACACTCACGATTAATTCTCTAGAGTAAGCTTAACGTAACTTTATATTAACAAGTAATTGTTAAGGCCAATAACGTTGTTTTTTAAGTAATTAATAATTATTATAATAATTTCAACAAGAAAAAGTAAATATTGATAGTATACTACAAGTTTTACACGTTTGTTTAGGGCGATTTGAAAATTATTTGAATAATTTTCAAATAACAACGCATAACCTTCATTTTAAGACAATTTTCAGCTAAATTAACTCATAACTAGGATTAATGTGGTTAATTTTAGAATATACCGTCAAAATTGGATGTACGTACGCAAGTTGCATGCAAAAGTACTTTTTCCTATAATATTAGAGGCGTTTTGATTTTTAAAAATTATGATAAAACAATTTTAGTGTAGCAAATAAATTAAACAAAAAATGAGAAGAAAATCTTGTGTTGTGAGTGCGCGAACTTTTCCGGAAATTATATAATTTGATTTGGAATGACGTTTAAGCAAGCGCCTTCAATTGAGAAATTCCTTCATTTATGAGTCTTGGCTCATTTATTACGATTTGGCTCGCTCTGCGGCCAACTGCACTGCTTGGGACATCGTCTGCGTGTTTTTCAAAGGTGTCTCAATGCCTGGATTCGAAGTGAGCAACAAACCACCAACTCTCTCAAAAGAGTCACAAGATTTTTCATATTTTCGGCATGTCTCCCATCCTCATTTCCTAACATTATTTTACTCACTTCTTTCCAGCCCTTATCTCCTGCTCGAGGCCGCGTCGACGAGCCAGGATCGAAGTAAAGGTGTCCTCAATCCAAGAGCGTTCACACACGCGCAAGAGTCACACGTGTTAGAAATGATGGTAATCTCTGATTTCAGCTTTTCAAGACGTGCTCTTACTAGCACGAAGGCACACGTCTAGACGTGAAAAGCTCAACACTGAGTCTCGTGTGTCGTAGTGATATCGCTTAAATGCACAGAAAAGGTGGTGACGTCGTATCTTCTCTTGACGGCACCACTTCAGACAACACCTCCAGTCCACGCCGCTAGACCGGGTCGTCGTCTTGGCCACCTCCATTTGACGATGAAGGCGAAGGGATTCTCAATCTAACACACGCGCAACTTTATATTTAACATATAGGTATGTACTCAATGTGGTGCAGCCCGAACCCGAAGAAGTACCTGAAGATTCTCATAGCCATCCGAGACGGCCCAGTGCAGCCGACGTAACTAGAGTCTTGCGGTCCGATCGGCACAAAGCACTAGTGCAGCTTAATTAAATAACTTTACACAATTGGAAAAAGAATACCACTAGTGTATGCAAGTGGGAGTAAAATTTCAAATTACCTTGTACCAGTTGTATAGATTGTGTTTTTCTGGAGGAATCCACGTAACATCTGCAAGTGATAGGAGAGTTGTGATTTCAAGCATATTTTTAAAAATATACATGCGATCGTAACTTACGAAGCTAAGGAAACGCAATCACCTCATCCAGTTCATTCATCAGTTCCCATGGAAATTCCGAATATTCGGATGCCATCTAGAAAATAAACAGCAATTAGCATAAGCAACAATATCTTATGCACCACAGATGCAAGTTTTAGAACTCTATATTTGGTGCAGAACACCGGTATTCGACATTTTCAATGAAATTGCAGGACCAGGATAAGGACCACGTAACCATAGCACCGTAAGTATGTAGTTGCGACCCTCTGTCCCTTAAACAAGAAATGGTTGAGACCATCTCCCCTATCACCTCCAGGATTTACAAAGATTCCTCTTGAAACACTATATTGTAACGGGGTGGGAGTAGGAACATCAGGCGTCATGTGGTGGAATTTTGTTTTTACAGTAAAATGAACCTTTTTATTGCAATTTTCAAAGTAATGTTATCAAAGGTAAAAATACAAATACAGAAAGCAATAGTACAAATAGAGAAAACAATATTACAAATACAGAAAAAAACAATTGTATAAATACAAGCAAACAAAAAAAATGTTCCAATAAAAGTAGAAAAGAATAAACATTAAAACATTAGAAGTCCTTCTGAGCACAATGCTCGTCAGAAGGTGCTTACTTAGAGCATACTGTTATAGATCTGATGCACGTAGTGAAATGTACAGAGGTAGATCAAATGCAAGTAACAATAAAATATAATTATACTCAAAATACAATTTAGAAACATTTTTAAACATTCAGTTTTTAGTTTTGACATGCTTCGGAATCCTTGGGAATTTCTATATAATTGATTTAATAATTTTGGTATTATATTACAAAGTCACCTCTCACCATATGTATTGAATACTTACGGACATTGATAGGGATCCACATTCCTCAAAGTCATTGAATGCTTTCTTACTCTTGGAACTTTATACTTATCATTGTAATGATTTTCAATTATCAATATGTCATCAAACAATAATCAATTTCAGCATAATGAAGATAGAAATTGCTCTTTTCTACAGAATAATATCCAGTATTCTATGTATAATCTAACTATGTAGTGGAAAATTGCTATTTATATGTTAATTATTTCGCTGTGAATTAAATAACCACTGCATACCTCTGGGACCCGGTAGAGAATATATTGAGGGTTATGAAATTAATTTAATTCGGCACAAGCATTACGTCACCTCATAAATGTAAATATAAAATGCTCCAAAAGGTTTTACTCGAAGCCATTCTTGCCAGAGAGTCATTGAGTCAGAAAAATTCATAAAACATTCACATAATTCGAGATTCGACAAAATTTTCGGAAAAAACTTGAATCCCATAACAAACATTATAAACCCGGGATGCAAGTTCAGTAATTACGAACTGCAAGATTATTTTTTGCTTCATGATAATCAAGGTCATGATGATTAGTATTAGGGGTAAATTGAATACATTAGCAATTAAGTTATTGTAATTCATGTAGTCATGATAATCGCCCGAAATGATTCAGTATTGGTGGTTGAAGCTTTGAGTTTTTTTTTATTTGTTACAAAAAGTATAGATACCATTTGATTGCATTATCCAAATCGTTCTGAATGCATGACTGAAAGAGATCTACATTTGTGAAAATTGATAAATTTGATACGCAATCAGGAGCGGTGAAATGACGTTGGCCCCTGGGTGACAGATAATCTGGATGTGCTCCTGTAATCAAGGTATAAGTAGTTTCCATTTGAAAATGCGTTTAAAGGAATAACTAATGCGACACCGAAATATGATTAAAATCATTCTCGCATGGGTGCTATTTTTTCAAAAGGTAACTTATTGACATATTTGTTATATTCATGCACATTTTGGATGATGACACTATTATTACAACGACATTGAACCAAGAAATCAATGCCAATATTAAGTAAAATACGCCGCCAAGGCCGCAAATTCAGCTTTTACGGCGAGGAATGTATGGTATACATGTAAAACACGTCACGAACCAGTGGAGGGTGGACATTTGAATTATCTTCTTTGCGTGTATTTAAAACGAGATTTTTCCAACAACTATATATAATTAGGAATTCTTCTCTTTATATATAACTAAAGTGGTTAACGGATGAAGTTCTACCACTTTTTCCGTGTTCTGGACATAATGGAGTTTCTACTAATGAACTCAGGAAAAATTCTGCTGGCACTTGAATTGAATAGTTGTTTTGTAATTTCGGAGATATAACCTACATCCGAGGTCATTTGCGCCATCAAGGACAGGAGGGTGAGAGAAGAATACCCTGATGAATGGAAAAAAAGGGTGGAGAGAAGCCCACCGTCAACTTCATCCCATTATTTACGAAGGGCGCCAAAGGGACCTCGCAATGACTTTCACCGCAGTTTATCACGCTTCTCATACGAACGAAGTTCCACTCACTTGAATTTATCTCCACACGGCACTCAAGTGAGATTCCACTGAAAATTCGCTGACTCGGCCAGGATTTGAACCTGCGTCATCGGGATGGAAAGTCATTTACTCTAGCTACCACTTCAATCCGGTTCCGGTAATACTACCTTTACCCTCCTAACCAACCAGTATTCATGTCGAAAGTGATCTCCTCCACCGGTCGTATCTCTCTCTCTCGTTATTTTCTCGCGAGTAGCTTATCCCGATTGAGGGCGAATGACCCCTTTCACTGCTGCAGGCACAAAGCACTTGATGAGTGGCCTGCGAAGCTTAACGAGGAAAACTGTCCCCAAAACCTCCCACGGAGCAAAATCCCCTTCCACTCGTCCCCGAATTAAATCACTCCCTCCCTAACCGCCGCTCGACAAAGGAAGACTTGTGAAAAAATCCAGCCGAGAGACAGGGCTTTCAATCGGTGCCCATCCCAGATGAAGTCCCGTCTGCCAGGGACGATTTTTCAAACGTCCAATCCTTCCACTCAAGATCCCAAGTTCCCATTTCGTCGTCGTCAATCTCGTGCAATAACCTTCGCAGGCACCTCTGGCGATATTACTCCGCCTCACTCGTCTAATCTCGTGCAATCCGGTGGAATGCCATCCTGATCCGTCCGGTCAATTCCGTGGGCAGTCAAAAGAGGCAAAGAGGGGGGGAGTGGGTAGCTTCAATCTTGACCACCTTCGTCCGTCAGACGGCGGCGTTCCATTCGATTGGTTGGGTGGCGGGCGTAGTCGGTGACCCGGATGGCTTTCGTGTGGGAGAGGTCACGCTCGTTGGAAAGGGGATCGTTGATTGGCCTCCCAAGTCATTTGGCCGAGAATCCTCCTTTGTCCCCGTCACTCAGCTGGACGCCCCCACACCCTCCCACACCCTCCCTCTTGTCACTGCCGTGTCTCACACAGATGCATCGATACCCATGTAAATCTGTTCATATCGAGCAAGTGATGAGAAATCAAAGAAGATATCGATCTTGATTACTTTCGTTGATTAAGCGATGCAAAGAATGTATCGCCGATGTTATCCACACGCATGGACGTAGAGGATTATGTTTGACTGGTGGCGATATCAAAAGAGCCCCGGTTCGAATCCCGGCAGTGAAGGATGTTACTCTTTGAACACAATCTATTCTCGGGTGCATGAATATACATATATGGATCCTAAACTTGCCCCCAGTGGGTGTTGCCAAACATTCCGCATGCACGAAAAAATCAGGACCAAGCAGATAGTAGCGCCGCCACTCTAGGGAAGGTGGTTCTAATAAGGAAAGACCGTGATTCAAATTGAAATACTGGATATAAAGATACCGGAATAGAAGGGCAATACTGTCAAAGTTACGATGCGGTCGAAACAGCGGACAATCACAGTCAATTTTTCTCAATTGATACTCTTGTTCATATAAAAGAGCAGGTAGTTTGAGCGAAAAATCAATTCACCTAGAATATGATGAATTTTACTTCATTTTTAAGATAAAACTCACATCTTTCCAAAGATATCAAAATATCAACCCCTTGCCGAACTACTTTTCAAGTAATTTGCCTACAAATATAAGCTGTTTTACATGGGATAGATTACGGCTGTGCGCTCCAGAGGGAGAATATTGAAGGAAATAGGAACTTCTAACTCATAGATTTCGTAAAAAAACTAACGGTGTGTAGTTAATATGTTTTCTCAACTATATATAAAAAATAATCTAATACTCACCACAGTAATTTTTATAGAATCGCAAAAAAACCTGCTGTGTTGGAGTGTTTCCAGACGCACGGCGGGAAAAAAATGAGTCAAGTTAGAGACTTATGTAGCTTTATTTATTTAATTACTGAGAATTTAAGTCATATATAACTATATCTTTGCGCCATTAATATTACAATATTTATCTCCATCGTCTCAGGCTCAACCTTGTGGAAGTTCATTTTATCGAAAATGAAAAGGAAAACTTTGTTATATTCCACCAATTTATTCTCAGGTACGACTAGTTTCGACGCAGCGGCGGTAGGTACCTGAAGATGACGCCGCTGCGTCGAAACTAGTTGTACCTGAGAATAAATTGGTGGAATATAACAAAGTTGTCCTTTTCATTGACGATAGCATTACAATATTTATTTTTACTTCTTACGGACGCTGAAATAAAAAAATAAAATTTGATAATGGTCTCCATTATGACTAGGGAACTAACTATCTCGCTCAAACCACCGCAAAAGTGCTATATTTCGATCAACTTTAGTCGATTACCGTCACTAGGAGTCACTTTTAATATAACCGAGGTTCTCTTCCTTTTAATGTCCACAGTTACTTAGAAAAGGTAGGAGGAGTGCATCGTCCGGCCTCGTTCTAAGATCCGCGACGTCTTCAGAAGCCCGCAATGGCAGAATCTCGCGTACTGCCCTACCAAATTAACGATATCGACTCATCGCCGAAAGAGTCTGACGGCAGATGTAATGCCTGCCCGGAAATAATTGTATCACGTAATTGAAACCTATAGCCAACAACATCGTTCACGTCTCACGTGAGGTGATTTAAAAATTAATATATTGTCCACTTCACTGTCATTGAACCAAGCTGGTATCGTGACTTCACCAACTCACGTATCACCGAAATTAAATTCAGTGTGAGAGATGACGCCTGGGTAGCTCAACTGGTTAGAGCACTCGGCGCGATATCGAGGGGTCTGGGTTCGAATCCCAGTCCAGGCGAATGGTTTTTACATTCTGTGAATTTCACACTATTATGTGACCAAGAGCTGTTGACTCCATTAAAGCTACTACCGCAGTTCTTCGAATATCGCCGATATACACTTAAACGGGGTGAGCCACTTGTACGATATCGATATAACAAGTATCCACTCTGAGTCGGTGTATCGTCAAACCGTTCCATCTAATCAAAGCTCTTAATTAAAATGTTTCCACATTTGTATCATTAATGGATTTACCTTAGTTTTATTAAACGTTCACGCATGTTTTCCGCTAAGTTTTCAAGTTAATACCGTTCATAGGGGAGCTATCTAACGGTGACTTTTTCAAATAGAATTTTAAAAATATTAAACTATGTTTAAAGGATTTATTTACCATCATCGGAGGGTAAAAACAGAAATCATTCAATGAGCAGCCCACGTAACTTCAATGTGTTTATTATAAACTAGAAATAACGTCTGAAATTCAAGTAGGTATATCGACTTTTTGCATGGACAGTAATTCTTTTCAATTGCGCTTAAGGAGGTTCCGCCGCGACTGAATGAGTCAAAACAAATACTAAACTCCACATTTTTTATAATTTGTCCAAAAAAATCCTGCTTTCACTGATGAAATGCGATAGACAGATGCGACCTATAGAAATCCAAAAGTAAAGTATAAAAAAATGATGATTATTCCACGAATGTATTTTAACTGAGCTCTTTTTTCCGGCCATAGGAGCCGACTTCAGCGCCATTTCCTACGAATTACCGCATTTTGACTTCAATTACGGCATTAATTCTTCAATAACTAGAGAAATAAGGTGGTGTAAGATGCCTATTTTACATTTTTATTCAATTTATCTGTATTATTTCCTTCTTATAAAAAGTTTTCCGCAAAAATCGCATATATATTTTATGGAAAAATACTATTTTCCCCGTGTTTCTCTCATTTCCCCGTTTAACACCACGTAACTTCAAGTTCAATTATAGAATAAAATAGCGAGGATAGGTATTATTTTGTTGTTCATATATCAGATAGAGGACAACTTTTTTTACAAGTAGACAGAATATGAATAAAATGACATTTAGTCATTTTACGGTGGAACCACCTTAAAACCCCAACCCATCCAACTGAATGTACGTCTCGAATTACAGTAAATCAGGTTCTGGTTCAAAACGCTCCAATTTCTTCGCTCTCTCTCTCTCTTTCTTTCTCTCTGTTTCTCTTTCTCTCTCTATCTATATCCTCCAACGTGCAGATTCAACATCTCATCCGCATCAAAGCCTTTGTTCCCGAGCGGCCGAGCGCCAGGGGTCGTAGCTGCGGATAAACTGGGAGGTCAGCTGGGGGGCGTGGTCGTCAAAAGCGAAATGAAGAGTCCAGAAGGACTTTGTAGTTGCCCAGTGTGTGGCATGCCTGCCCGGAACAAGAATGACATTCTCTTTGTGGAGAAGAAATCAGAAATCGCTCTGCCATAAATATGGACAAAGTTAAAACTTACTCATCAAATATCACTAGGGGAATTTCTTCCCGGAAAAGTTTTGTATGAGCATTGGTATATCGAGTTGGTATGATGCACTTAATGCATAGAAACGATCAAATATTGCATTCAATCATACACCCATGAACGTACATATGGATCTTAAACTTGCCCCCAGTGGGTGTTGCCAAACATTCCGCATGCACCGAAAAATTAGGACCAAGCAGATTGTAGCGCCTCCACTCTAGAAAAGGTGGTTCTAATAAGGAAAGACCGTGATTCAAATTGAAATACTGGATATAAAGATACCGGAATTGGTCTCCCAATTAAACCAGCCATTTTTTACACGCAGAAGCGGAACCATACCGACTGCAGCGCGACCTATCTTTTGCGAAAAGCTAGGCAACACCTCCGGCCGTACAGTGGCACCGAAGGTTTAGATCCATATGTATATTCATGCATACACCAATGGGTTTTCAAGATGGCCGTTGGGGTCAGTGCTCGCGTTTTTCTGTCTCTGATAATTATTTTCGCCTTCTGATTGCATTTCTCAATCCGTGTGTTTTCAGGATCCCGTCTCTTGCGGTTCGAATCAATACTCACGATGTGTGCTCCCGGAAGTTATTAACTCCATCGGTCCGCGTGTTTCGTTCATTGGCTAATCCCCCCTTGACCTCTCGCCGACCTCCTTAACACCCGTCGCCTGCGAGGATCTGCCCCAACTGCCCCTCTGCCCCAACATAGACACTGCTTAGCCCTGCTTATCCCTACTGGTGCGTAAGTTCTACTGACAAAATGTGAGGATCATTTTTTAAAAAATCCTCTCTGTGCTCTCGGCTGATGTTGCTGAGAATTCATCATTTGAAGTTATAGCGTATAGTGCTTTGCTCAACGCTATCACCTCTGACTGAGAGTAAACTCGACTTTGCAACCAACTAGCCAAGTTTTCCGTCGAGATGACAACTCGCGTGGCTTCTGGTTGGCCATCAATTCATATATAAGCTGCCTATTGCACGGAGTTTAGTAGGAAGTGCTAATGAATGAGTAGGAAGTGCTAATGTTTATTAGGAAGTGCAAAAGTTTTCCTAATGCAAAAAAGGGCTATTAGATATTTAGCAAAATTCCAGTTTGGGAATCCTGTAAACAATACTACAAGAAGTTAAGAATTTTAACTCTTCCTTGTTTATACATTTTATACTTATGTTTATGCCTGGTGGATAACAAAAATCATTTTACCATCAATGCCCAGATACATGGGTACAAAACACGCCACCGTGTGGATATCCATTTTTTTAGCCACTCCACTGGCATATGTATAATAAAAGCCCTTTCCATACTGCCATTAAAATATATAATCATTTACCTGCCAGCCTAAAAAATTCCCCTTCAAGATACTCCTTTAAAAACCAGTTGAAAAACTTCCTGCTAGATAAATGTCATTACAGAGTCAAAGACTATTAAAAAGACAGTTTATAAATATTAATATGCATGTATGTACTTGTAAAATCCCCCATATTGTACAAAGTTCATGATTTACATGATTGTTTTGGATTCTGTGACCTGTCTTATATTTTACAATGAAAATTCTTTGGAACAATAAAATATTCTATTCTATTCTAATGAGTGAGTAGGCTGAGGCAGTGGCTCTTAGCCAGGGGTCGAAAATTCCTCAGGGGGTGTGAGACCTTGCGAAAATAGTTATAGCTTATAAAATCGACACACCAACTTTAAAGTAAAGGAATATTGGCGGTGTATCATTTCCAATTTCATTTAATGAACGTTAATTCGAGCCCTAGAAATCAAATGAACGATCGAGCTGTGTTTTGCAGCGAGAGCATGAGAGCATGGTGCAGATAAGCTAAAACTCACTCCATTTTTAGGATTAACTGCGCTGTAGAGATAAAAATTATGCCTACCTAATGTTATTTTAACCCAAGTCCTAGTGCCTTTTATAAACCATTCATGCCTAACTTTCGAATGTGTGCCAAACCTTGATTCATCAAAGAAAAATAGCTCTTTTTCTGGATACTTGCCAATAACTTCATTGAGATTTTTAAATTCCTCTTGTTTACTGTTATCTTGTACGTTGTGTACTGGTCTTGGTGTAATATATGAAAATTTCATCTTTTGCATATGGCGGTGTACTGTAGATTTGCTGATATTTAATCCGAACTTTTTCTGGATTCTCATTCTCATTTCTTTAATGGTAATATTAGGATTTTCTTCCATACATGCTTCAATTTGCTGTAGTTGAGCCTGATTTAATTTCGTTTTTCTACGGCGTGATGGAGGAGCAAACAGTTTTTCTTCTCTGCCAAATCAGTCGTCGGCCCCGGGTCGTCAGTCCCGGGTCACGGCGCGGAAAAGTTCAACGCGGACGAAACACAAAACCCCGCTAGCACTGTGCGATGCAAATCACAGATGAAATATTGAAGGCGTCACAATAATATTCGCACCTGTGATTGGATCAATCTGTAACGGGTGCTAAAAATAATACGTATGCCGAATCTCCTTTAAACTACATGCGTGAATCAGAGAACCCGTTTCCTGTGATCGGCAGACATCCACGAAGTCCTTTGATCCCCCCTCACGGAGGATTCCCCGGCTGTTATTGGACGCGCACCAGTTCCCACGGCGTGTGCGGGGCTTGCATAAGACCTTGATTGCGTTCCCTGCCGAGGAGGGCTCTGTGTGCTCTCAAACGCACACTGCAGTAATCCACCTGTTAAACGAGCACCCTTCTCGAGCGCCTTTCGATATCGAGAGCACCTCTATCTATTCTCGATCCGCAAAAACGAATTCCACAAAACGAGGACACGCATGACATCGCATCACTTGACGTCAATTTGAGAGAGATTTCAAACATGTCACCACGAATCCCGTGTTCGAATTGTATTTTACATATATTAGCTTTTACAATAAGCATGAAATATATGTAGCAATATTAATGCAACAACAACTGTGCTAATGAGTGATTTCTCTGTAATTATATATATACGCACATTTGAGGCTATAACGTGACTTTTTCTTCCATGCTGTGTCCCAAAACATCGTCACAACTAAAAGGTTTTTTTTTCAATTTTATGAGTAACATATGAATTGCTATTAGTGACATATTTTGAATTAATAATGGAAAAAACTGCGAACTACACATCGTAGTTACATTTCTGACGAGATCTGTGCTTCATAATGTCTCTTTGATCATGAGATGGAAAATCCTCTTGATAAACGCCTTTCAATTTTTGCCAAATAGCTCGGGATTTAAAATAATAAGTGTTGGGCAAAACCGGCCGGCCAGCCGGTGGAGAGACACACAGTTGAATTATAAAATGCATAGAAAATTATATAATCACGTAAGATGTGTATAGATACATTGAAATACCATTTATAAGAATTTCAAGGCAATGATAATGCATAATTTAACTTCCAAAGACTATAGAAAAGCATTTCAAGGCGTTGCCTGCAACACTGAGCGCGTATTTACGAAAGATGTTTCGCAGCCTTAAATTCAGCGTTCCAAAAGCTAAAAAGCACCCGGTCTTCAACTGCAACTGAATCCTAATTGTTTGAGTTTAATCTAATTTTAAGTTTTCCATTTGGTACCATAGCATATAGTTTAGTTTACAATTTCTTATAAATTGATGATGTTCTATTAGATCATGGATCCAAAAAGGACTAATATTTCGTAGAATTAAACTGCATTTTAGCTTATATTTCGTATTAGTAAACTGCACTTTAGTTATTATAACTCGTTTTAAAATGAGAAATAGGAAACCCTTAGTAGTTGCTATACAAAAATATGTTTCTTATCAGCTTAAGATTGGACAACCCGATTGGTGTTGGTTGTCTATCGGAGATTGAATCAAATGAAATACCTACTCTGCACTAGAAGGGCAATTTATAGTTCGAAAATTCCTAATTACTTCAAACCGACACTCGCAATGAGGATATCTTCTCGAAAGCTTACGAACGCTCCTCCAGTATCGTTTTAAAATAATCCCTGCACTCTTCCTTCCTTGCTTACCTTGAACGGGTGTCTCGTAAGTCCCACGTAATCTGATAAATCGTGTGCTCTTAGTTAACTCCAACACCAGTTGGATAAGAAGCTCAAAACGATTCAATTAAGCCCTCCGAGTCTATTTTCATCATCAGTATGGTTCCACGTTCATTATTTGTGGGTACTAAGTACAATTAGTTGCATGAACTGAGCATTTTCATCCACTGATATACCAGAATTAAAAGTTTGAACCTCGTATTAAATACCCATTTTCACAAGACTTCTAACGCCTTTAATGCAAACCTCTAAGTACGTTTATCCCTAAAGTATGCTACTAATTTACCGACAAGAAGTTGAGTTTTTTCCGAATACTTAACTCCATTATAGTCCAAACCATTACCCTAAAAGCCGCTAACTTTCTATGCAGAGCACTTAGGCATTGCAAGTTAAAAGAAAACAATAAATTGTGACGACAAATAATGGCCTAAAACTGGTTCAGCTAAGCCAACAGCTTGATAATAAAGTCCATGAACACTGATAAAAAGAGCATTACTCATCATTAATATATGACCAAGCGGCTTTGGAATGAACCTAAATTTGTTTACTGGTCATCATTCATAGGAATATTAGTTCTAGGATAGCGGTAAAAGTCATATGAATAAACTTGCTACTCTTTTAGAGATACGGGAGATTGAATTCTCCAAGCTAGACAAATTCGTAAGTGCGTTGACGGCATCTATGTAACATAGTTTTTACTCGGTACAAGAAAATGTTTCATCCTTATATCTATCTGTTTTCTCTCCAAGTTTCATGATACGACATATTGCAATAAAAAAATAAGAAAAATACCAAACGTTTTGAAAATATACTTGTTTGTTTAAAAATATTGAAATGGTTGCAAATCACAAATGCCTCTTTAAACTTTTTACCTGGTGAACATTTTAAAATATGAAAAAAAAATTACTTTTACATAATATATTTTGCCACCTTACTTACATAATGGGAAATAATTTTCCATTAGATTTACTGTGGGTGCTCATTGCAGGCATATTATGTAACTAGTAATCAATAATTCAAATCACCAAGATAAATGATGGGTGACGCAGTATAACTAAACAATTAATGTGTGTTGAAAGAGAACAAAGAAATAACTGCTTGTAAAAGAGATAGCCAAAACTTTTAATTGATCAGTAACATTTCCGATGATTAAAACGAAGACATAAGCGCAAAGGAATAATAAATTGTATGAAAAGCGAAATCATTATGACTGATCATTCCAGGTTTACACAACCAGGTCTTACCATTTGAGTTTAGAAATTCAAAAACGCAGTGTCACACTGATAAATGATAACAAGCTTGCAATAAAATACCTTCAAATGAGTACCCGCCATGATACAGAGATGCATGTGAGACGAACTGCGTGGGAAGTACGTATTCGTAAGCGGAGGACATGATCGCTAAATGGTGACGATTTCACAAATATTCGGGCTAAATTCATGAAACACTCGCAGCAGATAAATGCTTCACTCGCAGTTGCAAATTACACAGTCGCATTCTGTAAAAAACTTGAATAACCCACTGAAGAAAAATTACGCTACTCTTCGTAGAAGACAAAGCACATACAATATTTGACACTATGATTCTTTGACTGGATCCACACCACATTATAAAGGATCGACATGGTGCTTATAATTTCTTCATTGATAAACGGAGACCTCATCACCATTTCTTTTAGCGAATTATTAAAAGCAATTTATTTGTTCAGTAAGCATTGAAAAAATCATTTAAGCTCACCATCTCAATTGATGACAATCATAAGCCGACTCGTACACAGTATTGATGAATAAATGCCATTTCATCCAATACGATCCAACGGTGAAGGTCTAACAAAGATCTTTAGAAATTTATTGGAAAAACATTTATTGGAAAAATATTTATTGGAATCGGCATAAATGTACTATAAATAATTATTGATCCCTCGCGCTACTAACCACGTTAAGTCGTCAATCAGTAGAGGAGCATTCACAAATCGGATTAGTGGAAAAAATATAGTTCGTGGCAGCTCCTCGATTTCAATTAAAAATCATAGCGACCCTCGACTTACTAACCGTAATTTCAGATACTCGGTAAATAAAAGAGCTAAGTATAAACTGAAAAATTAATCCTAAATATCATACCATCCTCCTTCTTAACCCACCCTCCTCAATCAAATGATTCTCAGACTATTTTAGGTATTTTTATTCATCCATTCACAGTCACAGCCACCAATGACAACAATCATAGACATCCAATGCTTAGTATGATAACTAATTCGAAGATTAGTTTTGCAGCAGCTGTTAGCCCCTTTTTTCCATCGGCAAACAGTCTAACTCCTTCATATTTCCTCACTCGAACATCTCTCATGTGCACTTCGTTTCTTTCATTCCTACCTCCTCGGTCTTCCTTTGCAACTCTTTCCATTCATTTACCTGTTGCTTTTTATAGGAGAATGTTATTCGCTGGAAAGTTAAAATGTGATTGTACTATTCTTATTTTTATCTTCTTCTCCATTGGGTTTTGGGGAAGTTAGATATTCTCCCTCCCTTACTTATCCTGAAACGGAAAATCTCTTCATTTAGAATTTCTTTGGTTTTGTTCGCCTCCTTTACAGATTTATGCTGTCAAAGTGTTCAACAATTGTGCAGCCAGAGTACTATTTACAAAGTGAGAAGAACTTTAACCTTTCACATTCAAATCAAAGTGTTGCAAGCTTGACCTGAAGAATTCAGTGCAAATTTCGCATTTTTGGGGTTGCTTGATTTTGCTTCAAGATATTTTTTTGTCTTTCCAAATGGTTTTGACCTGGAGGGAAAGATACAAATTTTCCCTGAAATTAATTCTTCAAAAAGATATAGGTATTTGAAACTGACTCCTCTCTGGCGTTAGCCCATAACCCAGAGTTTAATTTCATAAACAATCTTTCAATCAGCCTAGTGCTCAAACGATTGCGGTTTGCTATACATTTATAATTTCAGGAAATGTTCATAATTTGCACTGTTTTTCACTGATCTGAATACAGAATAGGTTATGCATAAGTTCAAGCAGATAAAATAATAAATGATCAGTTATTTGATTACCTTAGTCCTACCCATAGCTTGTGGGAGGTCGTGATGTGATACGTATAATAGAAATTTATTTAAAAAAATGAGAACCTACAGGAAATATTAAACTTAATATGAATATGACTTTTCCAAGTATTTAAGCTCAAAAATATAATTTTGGACTGATAATGCAAAGCGATGAATTTTGTTTTAATTGGCCTGAAGTTCTCTGTAATTAAAATTAGGGATATGAAATAAACAAAGGCAAATTACAAGCAGTACGAGTTCATGTTTTCCTCTCTAGTAAATATATTAAGCACGGAAGATTTTAAAGGCAACGTAGTTGATTTATTAAAATTTTCCTCATTTTAGCAAAACAGTCATCCCCTTTGTTACTTTTTAATGTTTAACTATTGAATGAAAACGAATATAATGGTGGAAAAATAAATTAACCACCCACTTCAGAGCTGCTGCTCCAGTAACGCTTTGTTCATTCTATTGCTTAAGGAAATTCCCGGGATTTTAATTACATAAGCTATGACTTGATCTCTCGAGGAATTAAAAATATTATCTGTAAGAATAAACACGGTGATGTTAGTAGAGAGCAATATTTTTGACTCGAATATTTTCTAATTAGCAGCATAGCAGGTAAGCTAACAGGATATAAATGGATATTGTAGAAACGGAAGTATTGACAGCAGCAATTTGTGGATGGAAAGTGTTCTCTCGAAGATATCTTTCTCAATCATTCTTTAATTTTCCTTTTGTTTACAAGACTATATAGATATGACGTCATTCAATATATACTTTGCCTTGGTCGAGCGTTGCCATTTACACACAACCGAGTGGCCAAGTATGGTGCGCGAATCCAGCTTCACTGTTGCCATAGTGACAGCGCTCAATGCAGGGGGCACACTGATAGAACCTGAAATATGAAACCATCGCATCACCTCATGCATTCACGAATGCACACTTCCGGTGAAATTCCGCCGGTTAATTCTGCAAGTTGAAGCTTCTTGCACAAAAGTTGGAATCACAATTACGTTATAAAGTAATTTAAGCTTTTCGCGGTGAATTATATAAGTGAAAGTTTTTCGGGTTTCACACCGGGTAAGATTATTTAAATGGATCAACGTTGAAGAAAGAAATTGATCAAAGAAAAGGAGCAAAATAACATCAATAGAGACAACGGCTTCAACTTAAATAGGACTTGTCGCCCAGTAATTGACGAAATTCAAGGAATTCGTAACGGCTCCCACAACAATGGGACATCTGTGGTTATGTATAACCGCCAGCATCCTCGCTCAACTCATTATCCTGATGAAGATGGCTGAGTCAACCATCGAAACGTTGATCCATTTAAATAGTCTTACCCGGTGTGAAACCCGAGAACGCTTTGTAAACCATAAGTTGTTCATTCGCATTCACATCAGAAGTTCCTTACGTTTGCAGATAAAAAGACCGAACATGGTGTTCAAATTATGGCTTCAGCAATAATTTCTTTAAATAAAGTTTAATTACGTTGCTTTTATGACTTTACGTAAAATGCTATACACACACGCTTTCTAGAAGGCTCCTCCTCTAGAAGGCCCCTCCTCTAGAAGGCCCCTCCTCTAGAAGGCACTTCCTATAGAAGGTCCTCGGCAACGTTACAAAAGGCACAAAATGTCTCCTACGATTCTTTAAGCGTCTCTTATGTAACTATAAAGTTGCAGGTAATATGTTCCTGATTGAAGATACATTATAAGTGCACATAATTTCAACATTATTGATTTTTTTATAAACCTTGACTTTCTTCCTTCAATTTAGGACTGTCTTGCATTGCATGGGATAATTAATCTATAGTGGTCATGGAAGAAAGATACCACTGATTGATCAAGGTATCATTGGAACCAATACACGTATCACCATTGAATGTCCCACACAGTTCCGTTGCATGCCCTCCAAAATACATTCTCATCTATTGTCAGCTCTTAAACTAGTTTCATTTTAATTAATTACTCTCATCAAATTGGACCCATGTGTAGGGCTAACAACTCCTTTTTATTATTCCTATAATGGACCAGGCTTAAATTTGGAGAAAACAGCTTTAGCACAGGAGTATGCGAGGAATACATGAGCTCTAGTTTTGTGGAACACAAATACGACATGATGGTTCAACAAAAATGGAAACGTGTTAATGTTTTAAACTTTCTCGACGTGCAAAAAGCGATGTTTAACAAGCCGTTCTATGTAAAGATACTAATATATTTTTCAAATAAAACTTCATATCTCAAACAGAGAAATAGCATTTTTAGGTTAATAAAAACAATAACACAATTAATATAAACCAAATGGTGTAATGCACGCACAGGCTTTGTAATGGGCGCGTTTTTGATGTTATGATGGCGATCTGCGCGTTCTGAATTATTAAATGAAACGTTACGCGTCTCATGTTCATCTAATCTTTGCTTAAATTCAACCCCATGCGGTGTTTGGGGAAAATGCATGGACTCCGCAACATAAAATGTCGTTGTCAGTCCTCGAAGACAAGTGTGCAGTCGAAATGCCGCACACTACTCAATTTCCGATACAAGCCTTAGCTTTCTTTTCTAGCTGCCAGATGTCAGGGCTTACTGCTTATTTTGATGCGCCGCCAGTTTTCATACAAGTCCTAATTTTGACGATATTGTTAGAGAAAGCAAAGTATTTATCCAGTAACAATTAAGTGTTGACAAATAATAGCAAAAAAGAATCGTGTCATTACCTAGGTAAGATCCACAATTATCAACAGTGATGCGACAAAAATATGTTCTCTACATATTCTATGTATATATATTACCGAATCGTCCCTCTCATTCAAACATCCTTAAGGTGGAACCTGCAATCGCTGTACAATTCTTCAAAGAGGAATTATTACAGCTGGTGCTACAAAACTTTAATCAAAATTACGAAAACATCTTTAAAATTGTTTTTGTTACTTCCACATGGTTAAATGGATTTAGGGTTTTCCTCAAAATTAAGTAATTCAGTGGTAATAAAATGGCTACGGTATGGATAAGTGGTATTATTGCTAGGTCGCTGAGGATCTTAAAGTTTTCTTTTAGAATAACAATAAAATCAGTTGTATAATATTAGAATCCACAAAAATATTTTGTTTTTCCCATCGAAATTTAATTAAAATAATTTTTTTATAAATTATTGTAAATTATGATACGGACAAAATAGTAAACAAGGAAAACGTGGTTGTCATGTGTAGGTTTCCGCGGGGCTTGGGTTGGGTTGGGATAATTTTCCCATTTCCGTGTATAGCGCCACTTCATTCCATTTAACGGTCGCTTGCGAATTATGACTCCACAAAATTGAACGATGCTGCGGAATTCCCGGAAACCGCAAAATAAATGCAAGGACGATGTCATTTGTATCAGCCAAAGATGTACGAAACTGCATGAGCATTCTGCACGACGTTAAAAATGAACTACGGCAGTACCGTATCAGTTTTTTTATAACGCTCATTACGGTGTTGCCAAGCTTATTTCAAAACGGCGAGTCGTGGCCGCCGGCGCTGCGGTAACAACGCAACATCATGTCTTTTCGTCGCTTTCTATCATAAATATTTGTTTTATCTGATTGATTACGCGCTAGTAAAAATACCTTTAGTTTTTTTTCATAATCACGAAACATATATGTTTTGAAATGGAAGGGAACAACGTCACCATTCCGCCGTATGAGGGTAATGTAATTTGAGGTCTGAAAAAGACGATTTTCAAAGCAGGTTATCAGTGCAAAATGGACGATCACACCAGATTTTTTTCCCCGATTGAAAAAGGAATGTTTATTCTACAACGTATGAAAAATAGGTGTTTTATTGAAGTCGCTTTTAACAAAGGTTCCACCTTAAAAACTTTCGGCAAGTGGGGAACGGAAAGGTATAGTACTCATGCTCACAAGTATTTCAAACGGTGACCAATGTGTGAAAGAAAAGGGGGGGGACACCAACTCCGTCTGGGCGAAGGAGGTCACCCACGCGGGTCGTATTAGCCTTCCCTCCCTTTCCTTTTCTTTGTCGCCTGGACTTAGGTGACTGCTTACCATCCTTATTCCTCGGGGTCCCTGGTGTAATGGCGTCAACGCAATGTCCTTCACCTTAAGAGAGTTCCCTTCCTTTCTCTCTATATCTCTCTTATATAATAATAATATTTATTTATCCCTTAGAATCAACATTAAAAGATTACGATTTAGAATTACTTACAATTACTTAGAATTTTACATTTCAATTAGATAAGGTTAAATTAATTAGGAATCTCTGTCGGCATTGCCTGTATTGGGATACCTCAAGACAAATTACAATACGAATAATTGAAAAAAATAAGTAAACTGAGACCAGATACGAAACATAAATAATACATGAAAAAATAACAATCTGTTTTTTAATCTCAATCTGTCGTGCATACAAAATATAGTGAGTATTAACCTTACTATTAATAAAAAAAATACATCTGGATTTTCCACATTAAGTAACCATTTTTTTACTCTTTTCAAAAAAGATGTATAACTGTTTGAACCTCTTATATTATCTGACACTCTTGGAAATAATTTTGACCCTAAATAGATAAATGAGCGTTAGAACAGGGCCAAATTTGGCTTGGGCAATATGTACATATTTGTAGATCTTAGGTTGTATACATTGGTGTTTGGTTCTTCTTTAGGTTTATTACCACTTCTGAGGTAGAACAATTTCAATACTTTGTAAACGTAAAGATGACGTAAATATCCCCGCTCATCATTCCTACAAAGGAACCCTCCCCTCGCAGAACAACTCTCTCTACTTTGCTCTGTCCTCCTCGATCCGTTGCGATTGAATGCTGGGACACGGAGGAGTGATTCGATATCTCCACCGGACGAGTGAACCGCGCTCTAAGTTCATCTCTTTTTCTTCCTATTCTTCCCCCTTCCTCCGTATCTCTCCTCCTCGCTCCTCACACCCCATCCAACATCCTTCTCACTCCTTCTCTCTTATTCTGCGCACTTCAATCCATCTCCCTCTCCGTTTCCAGGTGGTTTGGGTCGGATCATTACTCGGAGGAGGCATCATTAAAGATAAGTGGGTGGGTTGGTACGGGAAGAATTATGCGGGAAGGGTATGCAGAGAAACCCTCCACCGACTTTATCCTGTGCTTTGCGGAAGGTGCCGAAGGGACCTCGGTTTAACGTCCCATCCAACGGACGGAGTACTATTTTTTTGAAATATTCTCCACATGACACACACGAAGGAAACGGGATTCTGTAGAAAAAACCTCCGCCTCTTCTGGTATCAAACGTAGGCCCTCGGGATGAGAGGCCAGCACTACAGCACACCTGCCGATCCGGTTCCCCTCCCGTTATATCTGCCTCATGATCAGGGTTACAATTTATAGATACCATTAAGTATGGCGGAAAGAGTATAATATATTAAATTATCTAAAGCTAAGGTGGTAAATTGCATCTTTATTCTTAAAATTCTTGCAGCGTAATAATATATCTGCTGATACAATTAAGCCTTTTCTTGTTTACTTTCTTCATGGGCCGTTTGTGGAGAATTCGATCATTTAAGAACAGTATTTCAATGTTTACGTAATGACTAAAATTTAAAGCTGGCGTTTCCAAAGATAATAAACATCGTATGGACCACGAGATTCACAGATAAAATGGTTGGTTGGCAATTTGGTGGTGGGAGATGGCAAACGACAATTGAGCGGCCATTTGTGCCTTGTTAAGGATTGGTTGGCAAGGGTGGAATTATTTGGGGATTGGAGGAAGATTGGAGGGAAACCCGGCGTTGGCACTGAATTACTGTCCTACCGGAAGGCGCAAAGAGCATTTGAACGTCCCATTCTGATGGATGGACGAACTGAAGAGAAAGTGCGTGAAGATTTGCGGAGGGAAGACGTTTTCTTAAAACACTGCAAAGCACATGGTCCGCACTGGCATTCGTGGGACATGATTTTTTATAAATGGAATTATATATAAAGCATCAATAGTGTTTATTAGTGTTTAGGAATATTTTATGTCTTATTATTTAAGACAAGAACAGTCACAAGTCAATTAGTACGCCAAACAACTCCACTTTTAATAATAATATTGACGTTTCCAATAATGAATCTTCCTCTGTCAAATTTATTTCCTATTTAGAAGAGTAAACACCACTAGCAGCCACGTCATAAGGATATTATAGTAGAATTAAAATGCTACTTCTAGGCAAAACAGAAGAGATATTGCACCATATTTTAGCATATATGCAGTATTGTAGCATATTTTACATAACAGAAATATCATTTGGTACTTTAAAAATGTCGGTATATTCTTTTGTGATTTGAAGGTACCTACTCTTAAATCTTTTTCAACTATATTATTTAATTATTCAACTGAAGCACAAGATTTTAAAAGAATAAATCCATAATGAGTGCAGTCATTTTTATCATTAAAATTGTTTTCAATGATTTCTCTGTTGCAATCACAGAACTTCCTTCACTGCATTTCTCGAGGAAGAAAATATTGGTTCAATATCGCATTGATAACGTGATTTATGTAAAAATAGCTTTGCACAATTGATAAGAGATGCATTTCGCCGATCTATCGCGGCAATGAGCGACTCTCTCAAGCAAATGTGCTGCTCTTGGGGTGAACTGCGTCACCATTGGTGTCGTCTAGGTGCCATATCCTAGGGATCCCGACGGTTCCAAGAGGGTGGGGTGCGAGATGTGTCCCTCGATCCCTTCTTACGATGGGAGGAGAAGTAATTGCGCGGAAGACTTCATCAACTCGTGATGGGTGACCCCCTCGTTGCCGGAATGACGCAATTCGTCTCTTCTGAGAGGGGGTCAGATTGGGACGAGAGGAGAAGTGAGGCAAAAAATAAAGGGGGGAAAGAAGGTGGATTGGATGAAATGTCGGCGTCCTTGTCCACCTTTCTCTCCACCAGCGCTTGCGTCGCGGTCATCCACGGTGCAGTAGTCGGAGTGATCACGTCCTCCTTCCCCTTTTTAATGCCGTCTCGTCGCCCCTGATCACTCCCGAAACTAAGCACCGACCCTCAGAAGAGGTCGTCCAGGAGACACGGAGGGTAAGAGACGTTTCTGGTCCGGAGCGAGAAGGAGGAATAAGAGAGGGAGGAAGAGAGGGAGGGAGGAGAGGGAACAAAATGGAGAGAAAGGAGAATGGAGTGAGGAAAGCGAGAAGTAATGTAGTGACACCCATTTCCCACGGCACAAGTACATCTGGCAGTTTTCTGGAGGTTCCGCCGCGACTGTGTGAGTCAAAACAAATACTAAATTCCCGATTTTTTATATTTTGTCAAAAAAAATCCTGCTTTCGCTGATGCATTACCTATAGAAACCTAAGAGTAGGGTACAAAATTTGCAGATTATTCCACGAATGTATTATAAATGAGCACTTTTTTCCAGCTATAGGAGCCGACTGCAGCGCCATTTCCTACAAATGACCGCATTTTGAAATGAATTATGGCATTAATTCTTCAATAACTAAAAAAATAAGGTGGTAAGATGCCTGTATTTTATTTTTATTCAATTTCTCTGGATTATTTCCTTCTTAGAGACAGTTTTCCACGAAAATGGCATTTGTATTTTACGGAAAAATACTATTTTTCCCCATGTTTATCTCATTCTCCCATTGAACACCATGTAATTTCAAGTTAAATTACAGAATAAAATAGCGTGGAAAGGTATTATTTTGTTGTTCATATCAGATAGAGGATAACTCTTTCTTCAAGTAGACAGAATATGAATAAAATGACATTTAAGTCAGTTTACGGTGGAACCACCTTAATGCACGTCGCGTGGCTAACGTATCGCACGATTTTCTTTACGAAATCGAGAGCTCAACCTTTAGACCAGTATCACTGTTTATTAAGGGTCTTCATGTCTGACAAACAAATGTAGAGAATAATATATAAAGTATTTCGTTAACACTTTGGATACAGCGCAAAAACACGTAACATGCAAATTAAACAAAATACAAAGTATAGCCTAGCGCTTCGTTATAAACCGCTGCGGGTGACCAGTGAGTATAATGCACCTGATGGAAGGGTTTGGTGTAGTTAACAGACTCGGACGCTACTCACCTGGATACGAATGCTAAAAAAAATGTCCCAACACTCCCTGCCAAACGACCCTGTGACGGCTAGCAGAGATGTATGGAGATGTAGATGAATTAGGTAAGGAGCGCTATTCCAGGGAGAAATTGAACTTATCGCAGAAACATATTGTGGTAAAGGTGAGCTTTCGTCTCGCCGGCGTTAATGCAATTTTCACCCACTCTCAACAGACATATCGGAACTAAATTCACCTCACTTATAATGCAAACCTTGCGCATTTGTAAAATACTTTCAACATAACAATGCATCAACTAATTTAGGAATGGCAAACTTTCAAACCTGAGAAGTGCGTTTTTTCCTCTCCGCCATCTTGTGAAAAAATTCCGTTTTCTCTTATCCACCGTAGATGGCGCAGCGATCGTGCAATTGGTTCTCTAATCTATACACACCTCTCCTTCACACTTTCTTCACGCCTCCCACTCAAACTCGCCCAGCTATAGCCATTTTTTTCAAAGCAATTCCATTCATTCCACCGAAAGCTCACCTTTACCCATATTTATTTAGCAGGCAACTAATGACGTGGAGGCACAGTGTTGCCATTTCCACAATGTCTCTCATTCCCGAGGTTCTCGGTTCGAATTGCTGCGGTGATTTTTCACCTGAGATCCGATCCCATCACAGGTGTTGTTATGTGGAGAGCACTGCCAGTCCCTCTGCCGTTGGACTCCCTTACTATTCCGTGGGGGGGAGAGAGGATAACGCCGAATTCCTCCACTCCCTCTCTCTCCAGACCCCCAAATAATCCTTCACTCAAACAATTCTACCGTCGCCATCAGCCATATTCACACGCGGTGCTTCGACAATGTGACTACAATCTTTGCAGGACAATTGTTTGAAGTTGAGAGATGGTGAACTCCGCTCTGGCAAATGAAGACGATGCCTAAAGGATAACCTTGACATTTCGGTTATCACGGGGGCTTAACATGGCCATCATACGGCGAACAGCCATTGAAGTTGACACCTGAAGCAATCGTAGACTAAGCATTTTTAAGCAGCAGTCATAGTATAGTTTTTCGTTCCGTGATAATTCACGGTCAGGGCATTCTTGCGCATGTTTGCGATGCATGCATTGTTGGCGGCAAAGTAACGGGAAGACGAGAGACATGGAGCTTGACTCTGGGTTTTTTAAATGCAGTTAGAGGGCATATTCGGTTTACCAGATACATTTTTAATGTTTACGAAATCAAGTTACGAAATAGATGTTCAAGTGTCATGGATGTCCAGGAGATGCATTTAAATCCTGAACAAACAGTTGATAGGTTAAATCGGTAAAGGTAAAGGATTTAAGGTTTTCCCGGCGAACTATATAAGTGATGGGTTCTCGGGTTTCACACCGGGTAAGATTATTTAAATGGATCAACGTTTCGATTGTTGACTTAGCCATCGTCATCAGGATAATGAGTTTGAGCGAGGATGCTGGCGGTTACATAATATAGCCATAGATGCCCCATTGTCGTCGAAGCCGTTACGAATTCTCTGAATTTCGTAAATTACTGGGCTCCAAGTCCTACTTAAGTAGAAACCGTTGTCTCTATTGATGTTATTTTTCTCCATATGTATCAATATCGCTTCGTTTGTTATTCTTTCCCAATATTTGGACGCCCGGGATAGTAGTGTGGAATTTGGGAAATCGGCACGATGTCCATCGTCAAGGCTATGCTCCGCTAATGCAGACTTTTCCGGTTGGAAAAACCTAATACTTCTTTCATGCTCTTTTATTCTTTTCTGGATGGTCCTTCCTTTCTCGCCAATGTACGCCCTACCACACTCGCATGGTATGCGGTATACCCCTGTTGTTTTCAGGCCGAGGTTGTCCTTACAGGTGACCAGGAATTTTTTTAGTTAAGCAGGCGGTATATGTATCGTTTCCACTCTGTGTCGTTTTAATATCCTCAATATCTTGTTAGATATAGATGATTTCAGGAAGGCAAGCCTTAGCGATGGGTTTTTCTTTCTCTTCCAACATTTCCGCTCCATTGGCGGTGAACGTTCTTTTTAAGGCCAAATTTATTTCCCGTAGGCTATAGCCAATCGCGTGGAAGGTGTCTTTTAAGATCAAGGTAAGTTACACACATTCAACAATGAAAAAGTCAGTCGTCCCTGACTGTTGACGATTCCATACTGCAATTTGTACGTCACATTAATTAGCGGGTAATGCTTCTTAAAACTGCAAAAAATTAAAAGATGAAGTGCTCCTACTTCATACTACAAAGCAGTTCCACGTTCTACAGATTACAATCTGTAAAGTTGCGATGACGGATGGCCCTGGGCGTCGACAAGCATAGTGATTGACGGCGGTTAAAACTCATTAAATAAGTAGGCCACTTCATCTTCATGAGCCACAAGAGGTTCCCCTGAGACAAGGAGGACCAAAACTTATCTTTTAAGGCTGGGATGGAGACGATAGAGACAGTGGAGAGGCCTCCTTACTTCCGATCCCCAGGGTAATAAGTACCAAGGAGTCACACAGAGTCATCTGCAGAACGCCGCTTTCTTCCACGTCGTGGCGCCGGCGCCGCCGTCCTTAGGGAATAAAGGCGTCGTCGTGGCGTGGAGGCGGAAATACGGCCACCACCGGGCGAAGAGCGGAGATTTCCCACGAGGCTCCAAAACTTCCAAAGGAACGCCAAGCATTCTGCCGTAATCTGCAGCAGCCAAACATATTTCAAATATAAATTTTTTTCATAGCCCCATAAACACTCTTAATATCGCATAGAGATTTGAAGCAAAACGCAATGCAACTGGAACGGGAAAGATACGTCCAAAAATTACCCAGGGATCCACGGCGGGGGACTGTGACTTGGAAAACACCAGTCTTACAAAAAAAAGAGAAGGAATTGGGGAATGTGGGGAAGGAGAGGAAGAAAGGTGATATTACGTGTCAGCAGAGGGCCCTAATGTGTAGCTCTATTTTCGGTGTAGACATTAATTTAGCGAGGAAAGAAGCAATTTTTGTGCTATCAACTTAGCAGTTCAGCTCCCTTATTTTGTCACTTCTATCAGTAAGATAGATTCTTCGGAAAAGATTTTCGTTCATGATAACTATGGAGATTTTCCTTTGGACTAGGTAGTGAAATGTTCACGAAACCTCCTTGTGTTCCAATGTCTGGCCTCCAACGCCTCTTCCGATAGTTGCCTCTGCGGAAACATCACCTCTTTAGCCATTACGGCTCCATGAGTTAGCAACTTACGGATTGTGGGTGGCATGGATATAATTCTACAAATTTCTCGGCTATTGTCCATCAGTAATCATCAAAACCTTTTTCCAAGCCACTAGATAATGTCTTTAATATGGTCGATAATCTGTTAGTGAGGTTTCAGTTGATACTTAAATGTAAATAATGAATTTTTTCATTTAAAACAAGATATAAAATATTTTATCATAATTTAACACCAACCTGAAACTTTTTTTACATTTTACACGAACGCTGTTGAATCTAAAATCCCGTACTACAAAGACGCGTCTATTATCACCCTGTCAGTTATTTCTGCTGCCAGCGGAGGAGCACCAAAGAAGCACCTTGTAATATTTCCGTCGACAGTTGTCCCGAATCCTTTCTTAAGCACATCTGCAATCAATCCTATCTGTTTTCTGAATCTATTTTGAAGTAAGGTATTTTTGGCTTTTAGCTGCTCCTTCTGTTTTTCACTCGCCGATTTGACATTTTTTAATATTTCAATTGAAACATATTTTTAAGACAAACAATATTTCAGACCTTGACAATTCTCACTTGACGGCCATTGCTTAAAATCTAGGCGAAATAAAACATGTAAGACACACTCAAAAACCTCAAATATCAATGAAGGATAGATGTTCCAAATGCAAATTTATCCTTTTCAACAGATCGTTCCTTCAGTTCATTCATATTGGATGGACTGCAAATGAAACATCTTATACTCCCGATCTCTGCCAACGCATTGCACACCTAAATTATTCAAAAGTTGTTAATTTAATGCAGGAGTATTGTAATTCCTCCATCGCAAAATAGAAACCCCTCACCTTTCCATTGATCATTGTGAGCAACAAGCAAAACTCATTGCTGTGGTTTCTCACTTTTACTGCCCGTAAGTTATCTAATGATTGTTTAATGTAACTTCCTTCCACCTTTGGCATTTCCTCATATTCCTTGACCCACTGCAGGCGAATTGGTCTCTGTAAAATCTTGTCGACAATGGAAGAGGTTTCATCAATGTTATTAGATTGTAGAGTAAGCTGTTGCAACTCACATAATTTATATTTCCTTCGGCAGTATTACATTCTTAAATTCTGAACTGAAATAAACTAATTTAGCTGTTATATTACGATTTACCTATACCGTCGTTTAGCAATCGAAGAGGCACCAAGAAGCTCATGAGCAAAAATGCATTCAAAGTTTCATCTCGTAGCCACTTCTGCTTGTACTGAGAATGGACACACTTTTCGTCAAAATCATAGTTGCATATTAAAGTGAAATTTATGTCCCGTCTAGACGCTTAAACTGTGAAAACGCTTGCCAGGATTTTGATGATGTTGTGTGAGGCAGGAGAGCTTGCAGATTTAATTTGCATAAGTATTCTGTAATCAAAATCCCATCCGGGTTAGCAGCATTTTTAGCAATTCTTACTCTCTCGCAACTAGGATACAGTTTATGGCCATGACTGGGACCCATATTACGTAGGCTTCTATAGTGTTTTTTTTAAACGTATTGAGATGATCATTGACAAAGTCTCTTCTTCTGACATCTTAGACTTGGCAAGGTCCAATGTCTTTCATTTCGTAAATACTCTCTTCGCTCTTGGCGGTGTGGTCGTGGTTATTTTTTTTTAAGTAGCTTAAAAGGCCACTTCACCTACTTCAAGTCTTATTGTCATGGATGCTGCGAATGAGAGTGATTCTACGGAGTAAAAACATCGTAGGTTTTCTGTTTCCTTTTTTTGATCGCTCGCTGGAAACATCAAAATATTTTTCAGGACGCCCATCTGTGCATAAAAAAATAAAAATTTAACAAAGCAATGTCCGTCTCCTGGAAACGGAATACAGTGATTTGTAATTTTTAGGTCACAGAGAGACTACAAAGTTCCACGAAAATACTCACAGGAAGGCGTTGAAGAACTCGGTAAATAATGGAGCCCAATATATACGGAATATCAACGACGACGTTTAGCCGTTTCCTGTAACGTTTCATAAATCTCCTACGACACGCTCCCCACCTCTTCAAGTAATGTCCAAAACAAATGTGGTCTAGGTAAACACTACGACCCTTTATCACGTCTTTTCATCCTTCCAAACATAAGTTTCTAGTTGTAAAAATCACTTTATTTTTCATTTTATCAGTGACGGATTTGTGTTAAACCTCCATCATTTTTTATGCAGCAAAAGACATCTAATTTCGACGTTTTCCATTATTTTATAAAGATATAACACTAATATTGCAAGAATAAAAAAGAGGTCTCACAGTAAAAATAGATACAATAGAAAAATATCACTTACTAGCCTAAAATACACTGAGGCATAGAACTCTGACTGGAAATGTCAAAATTAAAGAGTGAGTGTCAGAATTAAAACTTCATACAGAAATTAAGGTCTGCAAAGAAGTATTTCCACATCATTAATTGTCATCTAAAAACCATATCAGAGAGCAATATTAATGAGACCATGTGCATTATGTAAGGCATTCCTATTAAATGTGGATAGTGGCAAAAAAATATTGCCTCCTCCTCCTCCTCAACCAGAAGGTAATGCGCTGTTCCCACGCTTCGCCAAAAAAATCCAAGAAATGCAAATATCTACTGAAACCACACGGACACAAGTGTGGTTCTCCACGAACAGACCAAAACTCAATTTCCATGGTCTTTCCTTGGACATGATATTGTTCTTAAAAACAAAAAACCTTGGTAGACCGCACATGAGGTCCCGCAGTGTCATAAAATAACCCTTTACGCGGAGCCTTTCTTCCCAAGAAACTGTTCTCACGAGACTCTTACTGTCTGGGTGTAGGGGCAGCATGCGACGCCAGTTGCTAAGATAGCTGAGGCATTTATTTGTCATTCAATGCGTATTACAGACAAAAGCCACACGTATCACTGAATACGGCCAATACATAGATTAGCGTAGAAATGTGTGCCGAAAAGTTAAGGCTAACTTCTGCATTACGTGCCATGAAACTCATTTTAAGATGGTTTCAGCGAGATAGTTCCCTAGTCATAGCGGAGACCATATTCAAATTTTATTCTTTGATTTCAGAGTCTGTAAGAAGTACGAAATAAATATTTTAGTATTAATGGCGCAAATATATAGTTATTTATGACCAAAATCTCAGTAATTAAATAAATTAAGCTACATAAGTCTCTAATTTGACTCATTTTTTCCCGCCGAAAGGCTTAAAAACCCTTCAAAACAGCAGGTTTTTTGCGATTCTGTAAAAGTTGCTGTGGTGAGTAATAGATTATTTTTTTAAATCGATGAGAAAATATGCAATCTGTACACCGTTAATTTTTTGACGAAATATAGGTGTTATAAATTCCTATTTCCTTCAATATTCTCCCTCTGGAGCACTCAGCCATAATCTATCACATGTAAAACAGCTTATATTTACGAGAAAATCGCTCGAAAATTAGTTCGGCAATGGGTTAATATTTTGATATCATTGGAAAGATGAGAGTTTTTTCTTTAAAATGTGGCCAAATTCGTCAAATTCTAGGTGCAGTGATTTTTCGCTCAAACTACCTTGAAGCCACCAATATTTTTAGGTGTTCACTAGCGTAAATAGGCATGGGTATCCCTGTAATACCTTGGTGAAAATATCTGCGGAGGTCCTTTTCAATAGGTATGGATCCACTTCACCAACGCAATCACTTTACTCTATGTCAGAGGCGTAATCATCTCACTACTCAGTCTCTGAGGCGCCTAGCAACCGACGGCCAGAGCAAGCTAAGCCTTCGAAAATTCGATTTCGTTTTCGGGAATGAAAATGGACGAAAATATTTTCCTCGGATTCACATTTAAAAGCTTGGAAGAATGTCGCGTATGAATAACTCGGTGTATCTCGGTGAATAACTAAAGTATTTTACCGCTTAAATTTTAAAAAATAGATTAAAGACAGTATCCGCAACTTTGTTCTTTAGAATATTCAAATATAATGTAAATGACAGATAAATGGCATTTATTTAAAGAAAATAGACCAGTAAACAGAATAAAATAAATTTTTATTCCATATTTTAATTCTAAGAGGTTCTGCAGCAGTTTGAAATGCAAGGTTTTCGGAGACAATAGAAGACGAGCGACTTTCACGACATTTGTTGAACTTTGAACCACTGCTAATTTTCAATTAGTACAATCGATGAACAAAATGTGTCATCACATGCGACACTTAATCGAGAGTGACCAAGCAAAGTTTAAACTTCTAAACTGAAGAAAAGTATACATATTTGTAATTTTTTGTCGGCTGTTTCAGCGCACTGTGCTGCGTGCGTTGTACTTTTTTTTACTAAATATACTCTTATGTTAAATTTAGTAATGTACGGTAAATGCAATATGGCTTCCAACCATCGTCCTACCCATGCGATAAAGACACTGCACTAATGAACCATGGGGATCTTTGTGAAAGTTCTGCCAAGATATCAAGCAAAATATGTAAAATTTATACTAGACAATGATTCCCAAAACTTTTGCACGCACTATTAGAGGATTAATAATGGCCGAAAACGATTTAGGCCATTAATTTTAGTTGAAAGCTTCTTGAACCTTTTAACCACTATATCAAAGGATTTATTTCGTGACTTAACTTTGTTATAAAGATATGTCAATCAACGTAAACAATTCTAACGGTCGCCAAGGGGACAGTAAGCCAAAAACGCTGAAATTTCAGCTTTTTTTGTTTGATGTGTTTTTCTAAATTCACCGTAAATCACGTAGAAAACGAATTTCGATTGCAAGAATAAGAATTTGCATTTATTTTTCTTTCTAATGGTATATGTTTCAACTTAATGTGACCATTATCACTAATTTAAATATGCAAAAGGAAAAAGGTCTGCAGTCACTACAAACGAACTTTACATGTATTTCTTATGGAAATGACTCAGGGCCCATTCCAGGGCCTCATGGGCACTGGAGAAGAATGAAATATAGTTTACAACATATTCTCAATCCCACTGAACACACACACCAACTTTCATAGGAATTGGTCCAGCCGTTACGGAGGAGTTTGGAAAAAAAGCGTGACACGAGAATTTTATATATTAAAAAAATTAGAAGATAGATTACAGACACAATAAATATTAAAATATTAGCTTCCCATTCAGAAAATTGACGGCATCGGAGAATACGCTATCGCTGGTGAACAAATTAACTGCGCTTTGTATTGATTGGGAGACTAAAGTATACGCTTAATGCTTAATATTATAAAATTCAACCTATATTATAACTATCTGCATGCACGAGAATGATCCACAGCAGTTTGCACACAGCAAGTGCGTCTATCCTATAAATTGTCACAGCGCGTTGAAAGGTGACCAACGCAAGAATTTCTAACCAGCAACCATACGCAGGAAAGGCAGGGGAATGCCTATTCATTACTCAAAAATTTTATTCGGAATCGGGAATGCTTGAGTAGCGTAATGTTTAGTGCAACGGCTAAGAGATCCGAAAGTCCGCGGCTGCAAAGCCGATTTAATCCAGCAGTTATCATCGAATTTATATTTTATCGAGGTTCGTGGTAGAGAATATCTTGCATGAGTTCCTCGTAAGACCAAGAAACGCTTCGGCTTTGCTTCAGACATAATTCTCAAACCGTTCACAAGCACTTTCGCAAAGCAAAAAGGGAACTGCAAGACCGCAACGTAGACATTGCCAGGAATTAAGTGGGCTTAACACTGCGCCAGAACAGACAAAACATTCTCCCCTGCTACCCCGCTTATTGCGGATTAAAATATTTGTAATTATCGATTACACAAATCTTTTCAACATAGTTTGAGGTAATGGATAGTAAACCAACCACATAGACAAAATTCCAATGCGCATATCAATTGGTATCAAAACGAAATAATAGTTGAAGATATTTAAATGCATAAGTACGCAATACTTAAATATAATAATGACTAGGTCAACTATGTTTAAATCCACAGAGTATTTTATTGGTACAATTAGTTTCAACGCTATGGCGTCATCATCAGGTACATCAGTACCTGATGATTTCGCCGTAGCGTTGAAACTAGTTGTACCAATAAAATACTTTGTGGATTTAAACATAGTTAGCCTTGTCATTATTTGAAAATGGACTTCCACAAAGTTACGCCAGAACGGATTGAATTCATACGCAATACTTAATGCAATCAAAACTTAAATTATTATTTTGATTTAACTATTCATCAAGCATAACCATGCAGTTAATTTCAATAACTACATTAATAATTACAATTCACAAAATATTGTTAAATATGGGTACGCTTTAGTGGGAACTTTCAGATTAATGTGGAGCAGTGCATTGTCGTCCAGTCCTCGATTGAAGCAAACGAGAGGCTGGGACTTGGAATCCCAGTGACCTTACTCCTTCCGCTCTAACCCAGGCCCATATAACGCGCATAAATAGCTCTTCTCCACATTTCTCGATGAGACAGGGAAAAATTCCATAAGCCTGAATAGATTGCAACTCTACATAATTTAGATCTCTGGATAAACTGTCTCCATTACTCATTCTAACGACCTATAAAACCACGCATACGATGCAGGTTTTACCATACTGAGGTTACTTAAGGGGCATTCCGTATATCTACATATAGATTAAGGATCAAAAGCCAGCGATAATTTGCGGAGTAATGTTATGAAAAAGAAAGCGAAACAATTTCCTAGCGTGCACGAATTTTGAAAGTGGTCACTACAGATGCACTCAAAAAGACAGTAAACCGGAAGTTTCTTCCGTATGAGAAGCGTCCATTAACTTTTGAATGGAAAGCAAATATACATATACTGTTATTTTGGGAAGCTTGTAAAGGTTCCTCGCATTAGAAACTTTACTTTCATTCCATCAGAATGAGCTGCTTACTAAACAGTTTCGCCTGAATGATGACAGGTACTATGCTGACAGATGATACAAGTTATGTTGCATGTTCGCCCAGCTTATATTCTTTATTTTTCATGGATTCGAAGAGAGTGACCAGTCATTGGTTACTGAAAATTATGTGAATCACAAGGTATCGTCAACTAAGTGTGCTTTTTCCCATATTGAGAAAAATAAACTGACAAAGTATTAGATCATATATGCATGAAATGGCAATGACATTCTCCCATCTCTACTTGTCCCTCTACGAATGAAACAAACTAGGGGATATTTACCCTCTTGACAGATTTTAAACAATACAAACTTAAATAAATTACGAAAAGAACCATTCACATTTGTGAATATACCTAAGTGCAACAAAATACCAACAAGCACAACATTCACCCTCCAACCTAGAAATATATTTCATTATTGGGTGAAATGTGTACCAGAATCAAAACCTTGATCCATATAGTTTTAACATAGGTACTTTGCTTTAAATCATTTTTTAGCTGAATAAGATAAATTTTACGTATAATAAATACCATGCAAGCATTTAAACGCTTATCTGAAACACATGTTTCTAGTGCCTATTAATCATTTACTTGAACTGACATTTGAACTGCATAAAACCTATGATAATCCTTTAATCTCGGAATAGCGCAATTTTTAACTCTTTTTATTTCATAGTAAAGCAGTTCTTTCTTGATTGTCCGCAATACCACGCAACAGATATACGCCTATAGTTCCGACGAAAATGGCCTTCGGAATATTCTAGATAGCTTAAAGTTCTATCCGTTGTAACGGTTGCTGTAAGTCCCATGATTCAATAACCGGCCAAAGACGATCACCATAATATCTTCAGACTTTCAGAGTGGGAGAAACGCACATGAGACATCAGTGGTGATTGAAGTAACTAGGATTAATCAGTATCAATTGTATTTAAGGGACAGGTGAATATAGAATGTAGTGAGATGTTTACTTACCTGGGAAGCAAAATAACAGTCGATAGAAGGAGGAAAAGAGACTTAGTAAGTAGAGTTCACCAGGCAAAGAATTCGTTTTATCAAATAGTGAAACTCCCAACATCCAGAAATATCGGCCTAGACCTAAGGAAACGCCTTCTTCAAACTTATGTGTGGAGCATATTTTTATATGGCAGTGAGACCTGGACGCTGGGCAAGGCAGAAGAGAGGAGGGTGGAAGCATTCCAGATGTGGTGTTTCAGGAGAATGTTGAAGATTCCCTGGGTGGACAAAGTCAGTAACGAGGAGGTTCTCAAACGTGTGGGGGAGTCTCCTTGTCTGCTGAAATTACTGAAAAAGAGAAGAAATATCTGGATCGGGCACCAACTAAGGCACGAAACATTGCTGGCCACCATCTTAGAAGGCATTGTGAAGGGAACACAAACTGCAGGGACATGCCTAGGTTGGAGTGTATGGGGCAAATAATGAAGGAGTTGGGCTGCTCCACTTATGTGCAGTTGAAAAGAATGGCACAAGACCGTAGCGTATGGAGAACTGCCTCCAACCAACCTTTGGGTTGAGGACTTAAGAAGTAACTAGGATTAATCAAGCGAATATTAGGAAGCTCTTCGGGTGAAAAAATGACGGAGATATGCTATTCTGGATAGACCACTTCTCGAACCTTGTGAGTGTACCTTGTGCAGAAAGACTTTATTCGTCAAGGAAACAAAACAATGATAGACGTGCGCTTCGTTAAAAAACTGCTACAAGTGAGCAGAGAGCATAACGCAGCTGAGGAAATGTTGGGTGTCTCAAGATACTCGGAGGCTACACGACAGGCTTAGATTACTTGAAAAATTGAGAATGAGCGAATTTCAGAATGACATGGAGGACAGTATTAATATAACCCCACTCTATAGATATAGAACTGATAAATGCTACAAAAGCGAAGGATATACCACCAAACTGATGGATTCAAAAATCTTTGCTTCGACCGCGTCATTGGATTGGCCACAGAAGTATTTTATTCCATATTGTATTTCGAAAAAACATGTCAATATTTTGGTCCAAGGCACTCATTCAATTTATGTTATCATTCAATGTTATCATTCAATTTTCCTTCATAATCATAGTTAACTATTCCATTATCGACATTTGTGGTTCTAGCATATATTAAGAATAAAATGACCACATCGTCGCCTTTGATAAGTAAGGGTGAATATCATAGTTCGTAGCTTAGATAGTCGTAGGTGCTATTTAGGGTTTAAACTCCACGATTCGTGGCTTCGTTGATACACTCTTTTTCCGAGCGTTTCCATCCTTGATGAATCGTAAGTCATAATATCTAGTTTCCTTGAATCCTCCAAAATTGCCATGAGAATTATGTAGGCATAGTATCTTGTGTAGCGTAGATGTGTGTGCATTGGTCCAGAAAGACAAAGGACTGCGTTTCGGTTTTTGGGCCTCAACAATTCCACACGTGGCAATTTCTGCATAGCATGGATTTTGAAAAAAAAATCTCGAAGAATCTGAGGAAATCGGCCAAGGAAATAAATTATCTCTGCGAATTGAAATAAAAATCCATATTTTTTTACGTACTTTCTCCATTAATTTGTGCTGAAGATGATTTTCTACGAACTTACACATTTGAATTTTTCGTTTATAAATAATATAAACCACAAATTATATAATTATGATGTTGATCCAAGTCTATCATGGATGTCAGAGCGTCACATTTATCTTTCGTCGAAGGATGTGTTTCAGAAATATTAAAAAAAAAGTGATTTAAAAATGTTTTAACCTGCTCTGTATTAATGATGATCATCTTTGAACATGAAAATTTAGACTTATTCCTGGGTGAACGAGTCAATTTCTTGACATATTTGGACGTCTGATGGAAGAGAAGGAGAAGGGATTGTCACTTCGTGTCAAAAAGTTGATTGTGAGGCAGGAGCGCCAAACGGGATGCTGTGCGGAGACTATCCATAAATACGCCGTCAAAAAAGTTATTATATTTTTTTAAGGAGGAGATGTCCTTTCCCTTTTTTATGTCAAAATTTTGCTCGAATAGCGAAAAAATTCTGGGTCGTAAACAAGGAGAAAAAAGACGCCTTTTAGTGGCCAGGGTGCGTCGGTGAGACCGGAGGAAGGGGTTTTTAGTCCCTGGGATGTATTCAGGGGGTACACCCGCCGTGTTATGGGTGAACTCGTGTCGGTTTTTTACGGAGGCAATCCCTCACTCCACAGCTCACCCAGACGCAACCACACCCTTGCGCCTTCTGCTCCTTACCCTGGGGTCCCCTTTAGGGTTTCGAAAAATTACTCCACGCCGGAGACACCCCTCGACCATCTTTCTCTCGTCGCCAAAGATAAACTTCCGGCAGAGGGTAGGGAAGGGAGACATATTCTTTCTTTCCCATTCTATTTTTTAAGGGATGTGGAATGTGGTTCAGTGACGGATATTGGCGGTGGGATTTCAGGGTCCTTAGTGCAGAGATGAGGGGTGTAAATGAGCCCACAAGGCTGACATATTCTTGTATATGTTTTCCTGAGGAATTGGTTGGAAGATTGACCAATCCATGAAATGCACAAGGGCGAAATCTTGGCAGAGCATTCGACTGAAAGAGGTTCTCCTATGACACTGAATGAGGCCTATGATGGAATTTTACATGAAATGCTTCGCAATATGTAACTTAAAGCAATAATTGTATCCATGCCTTCCAGTGTTCTCCAGTAAAATATTGTTTTCAACTTCAATTTACAATTTGAATTTTGTTATAAATGTGGAATGCATCCCATGCCAGCACTTACAATAATTCCGCTCCGTGTTGCCAGTGGCTTCATTCACCTGGAATGGCAACAGGGAAATATACATTAAGGCAACTTTTTTCACCTTTGTAAAAAGGGCACTCGAGTACTTCGAATTGATTAACTGTATGTGATTAAGCACGAATTAGTCGTTGAATAATTTTATGACTAATTTTATAAGACTTCACTCGCGCAGGGACCCGGCCTCACACAGGAAGCTGCGAATTAATTCCACCGATTATGTATAAAGGAACCAGGCTAATGTTGCGAGTTTTTCCTTTTCTCGGCTAAAAAAAGTTAATACGTGGCATGTAATTTGAGGTTTATTTTCAAGAATATTTTTAATGACATATTCTTTAGACATTTAAGAAGGAGATAAAAACAGATGGTAAAAAACCACTTATTTGGTTACAACCCTGATCCAGAAATAATGCTAAATAGTATTATAAGGGCAGGATCATTGCGCCCGTTGAATTCAGCGGGAGAAGCCATTTATCTCTATGGTTAAAAGATTCAAAGTGACGAGCTAGATGCAGGTACTATCTATAAGCCATTAACTGCACGTAGGGACTTGGCGTGAAAAATACCCCCCATGAAATCTCACTGAAATTCGCTTACATGTATGATTAATATTATAACCAATGCACAATGTACGTGTCTTTTATGTTGGAGCAAAACTCAAAAACGAAATATACTACCATTTTCAAACTTGAATCTTCCATAATTGGCTACTTTTCAAGCAAGTAATGATACCCGGTTCGACCCCTTTTCGTTCAATTTTCTCGTCAAAATAAATGCTCCTGCGTAACATGATTTGAAATTTTCATTCCCAGAATACTTTAATCTATAGACATCGCAGAAGCAGAAAAATATCATGTGTACTACTTGAAAATTTGATTACATACCGCGGCGGGATTACATAATGCTAATTTCAGACGGGCCATATAGTAACGCTAGCAATGATCGAGTCCCCAAAATGATATGCCTGAAAAATGCCTTCATTTTACTTCAAGTCGAAATAACAGAGGACACATGGCAGCCCATCTTACACGTCAATGACTCTACCTGAGGAATAAAGATTAAAACACCATGTAAACAGTTT